>PITA01019496.1:0-37504 GCA_004023965.1 Spilogale gracilis | reverse complement strand
AGATCTGTGGGAAGTTGGATTTCCGCGGGGGGGGGGGGTAGGGCAGCAGGGGGGGCTCTCTGAGGTCAGCAGACTTGGAGGAGCCTCCCCTGCACACCACGGACAGAGCCGGAGGGCGTGTTTTCTTTCTTTCTTTTTTTTTAAAGATTTTATTTAGGGGCGCCTGGGTGGCTCAGTTGGTTAAGCGACTGCCTTCGGCTCAGGTCATGATCCCGGAGACCCGGGATCGAGCCCCACATTGGGCTGCCTGCTTGGCGGGAAGCCTGCTTCTTCCTCTCTCACTCCCCTTGCTTGTGTTCCCTCTCTGGCTGTGTTTCTCTCTGTCAAATAAATGAATAAAATCTTTAAAAAAAAAAAAGATTTTATTCATTTATTTGACACAGAAAGAGAGATCACAAGTAGGCAGAGAGGCAGGCAGAGAGAGAGGAGGAAGCAGGCTCCCTACTGAGCAGAGAGCCCGATGCAGGCCTCGATCCCAGGACCCTGAGATCACAACCTGAGCCGAAGGCAGAGGCTTTAACCCACTGAGCCCCCAGGTGCCCTGGAGGGCGTGTTTTCTAGAGTTAGACCACAAAGTCTAGGGTGGAAGCCCTATTTCTGCTGGGTTATTATAAATCCAGGAAATAATCTTCCGACGATAATCCTAAGAATCTTTTCAGAATTTCACTTCCCCCATGCCTTGTCTGGACAGAGGGGATCACTAAGGTCTTTGTCAAGCTACTGAAGAGTGAAGGAGCCCCCCTCTCACATCAGCACAAGTCATGGAGGGAAGGGAGAATCGCCTGGGGGAAGCAGAGCTGACAGGGAGGTTCGACTCCCAGGAGACCGCCCAGGCCACCAGCGCGCGCAGTGTGCCAACTCTATACCCATCGCGTTCAGCCCTGACATGAGAGTGCGGGGCCCCAGGCCCCCTGGCATCCTGGACCACAGTCCCCTGGCAGGAGCTTCCACAGCTGCCCGTAAGTCACTGGGTGAAACCTGGTTCTCACATCTCCTTCAAACACAGCAAAAACAGTCGGTGTTCTCGCTGCACCAGGGTTAGGAATCTAGGCCTCTGGGTGTGTTTTGGAAGCTGCAGAGCTGGAGTCCTGAGTCAGGATCCTCGGGGACCCCAGCAAGGACTGTTATCCAGATGAGGCCCGGTGCAAAAATGAGCCTGCCCTCTGACCGGAGACAAGGCCGCAGAGTCAGAGTGTCGGGCAGGAAGACCCTGGAAGATACTCTGCCACTTCCCAGAAGAAACGCTCCTCTTCCACAGCCCTCTCCCATGTCACCGCTGAATCTTGTTTTCCGGTAGCCTGTTACATGTCACCACAAAGGGTGAAAGGCTAGAATTGACAGGACGAGGTGCCTGCAAGGGGCTGGGGCCAGCCTCAGCAGACACCTGCAAGGGGCAGGATTCCTAATGTTAACCTTTTCCGCTGCTTACCTGGCTTCCTCAAGAGACTCCTGGTGCCCAAGCGCCATGCGTGCTCTGGCCCCAGGGGACCCTCGGGTCAGGCTGCAACACTCCCATTGCCACCACAGCAAGCCCGGTTCAGCAGAGGTCCTGGGAGGGAACGCTGGCCTTTATGCCGATGCTATCCAACAGATGGAGGAGGGAGAACAGCCTCCCCTGTACCTGCAGGGCCCTCCAATTTCCACCCTAAAACTAACAAGAGGCTCCTTCAATCTAAATCTGTTTCATTACCCCCAGCATAGGTTTTAACCACAACACTATCCAAACTGTACCAGCACACGGAACTCTGTGTCCCAATTCCAGGAGAAAAGACAGAACATTTAGAAAGCTTCTGAAAAGCATGTAGGGTACAGAAAAGTAGAAAAGGGATCTGACACAACGGGCATAAGGAGCAGGTGGCACAGCCGAAGCGACTGGGCATCTGCGACCCTGGCTTCCGGTGCCGCCTGGCCCGCCCCGCCCAGCGACGCCGGACACCACCCCTCAGCTGTGGAGGGACAGGGCTGCCGCGGGGTCATGGCACACCGCTGCCCGCTAATGTGCTCTGGACTGCTCCCGTCGCATCTGACCCCAGAGTCAGGTGTGTTCTCGCAAAACAGCTCTCACCCAAAAACAGGGTGAAAACCGGACCGCCCCGGGCTCCCACAGCGTTTGCTCACACCTGTCAGAGCACCTGTCGCATATTCTTGAAAATTTCCAACATGTCAACTGCCCTACACGACAAGAACCTGAAAGCAGGCCCGTACCTTAAAAGTCAGGCAACACCTGACACCTGGAAGTTAATGAAAAAGAGGCTGAGCAGGCGGATGGATGGAGGGATCGCTGGAAAACGGTTTGGAGGGCAAGGGAGAGAACGGAACCAGCTGTTTCTTCAGGCCTGGGTAACTGAGGTGATAGGGTTAGGGTAATAAAAGTTTAAAGAAAGAAAGAAGGAAGGAAGGAAGGAAGGAAGGAAGGAAGGAAGGAAGGAAGGAAGGAGAAAGAAAGAAAGAAAAAAATGAAAGAAAGAGAGAGAGAGAGAGAGAGAGGGAGAAAGGAAGGAGAAAGAGAAGTCCCGAGGGAGGACTGGAGCAGAGAGGCAGGAGAGCACCTTCAGACAGGCAGGATTTGAGACGGCGACAAAGGTCATGGGGAACATCCAGGCAGTTGAAAATGAAAAATACAGCTAGGACTCCAAATACCCTCTTCATTTCCATCACCAGGGCCGCTGGAAGCGGCGTCTGGGGCAGTGCAGAGCTTCAAGGAACCAAAGCTAATGGGTGCCCACGCTCGCGTGCTCCGGCAACTGCGGGCTCCACCGGCCCCACGGACGGGCGAACATGAGCCCCATCCGGCCCGAGCTTCACAGCGCGCCATGCATGAGTCTGTAATTCAACACTGGCTCAGGGTAGTTTTCAAAATGTTTATTAAAATGAGACTATAGGGGCGCCTGGGTGGCTCAGTCGGTGCGGCACGTGACTCCTGATCTTGGGGTTGTGAGGGCAAGTCCCACACTGCGTGTAAAGCTCACTTAAAAAAAAAATAACAAGAGTCTATAAAAACGTACAGTACCCCCAAATTAGAGCAAGTCTCTCCATTCCACATTAGCTTCCAGCTGCTGCCCTCTCCGCCCACCGGGAGCCTAGACATCTGAAAGGGCAACACGTGCTTTAACTGTCTGAACGGACCTCTCTCAGGGGATGGTCTCTAAAACACCCTGAGTTCCCCTCCGTGTGTCCAAAACACCTGCTTTTAACTGGAGACCGTGCAGTCATCTGGGACAGCAACCTGACGCCCTCTGGAACCTGCTCATCTCCCACAAGGCTGTGTCTCCCAAAGCCTGGTTTTCCCATGCTTTTCCCTTGACCTGTCTTGTAGTTACCACCCTCTCTGGCCCACTTGTACTACCTCTGCCAGGCCCTCCTCCTCCAGCCCACCAGGACTACTGTGACAGTTCCCTAAGGGTCTCCCCACCGCCCATGGGAGGCACACCAGACAGTGGGATCTTTCTAAAATAGAAAATAATCATCATAAAATACCCCAGTTCAACCCCCAGGCTCCTCATGGCTCAGAGACCAGTCTCTGGAAATGCATGACTCTGGCCTCCTCCCTAGAGCAGCTTCCCAGGGGCCAGGTCCCCCTGCCGCTGGCCCTGGCCTGCTCTCTCTGAACTGTATTGCTCCACCATGTGCACTGAGTTGGCACCAACTCAGCTTCCAAATTCCAGTTCTGCGAACGTCCTCTGTCCAGTGGGTTCAGCCCCTACTCCAGGCAGGACTGCTCCCTCCGCTCACCGAGGGTTCTCATGCACACACCTGCCACATCCACTCTGACTCTTGCCCTCAGAGCCTGTGGCCACGTCTGTCTTCTAGGCTCAAAGCATCCCCGACGAAGGGGGCTGCAAGGAGCAGGGTTTTTTTTATTTATTTATTTAAAGCTTTTATTTATTTGACAGAGAGAAACACAGCCAGAGAGGGAACAGAAGCAGGAGGAGTGAGAGAGGGAGAAGCAGGCTTCCCGCCGAGCGGGGAGCCGGATGTGGGACTCGATCCTGGGTCTCCGGGATCATGACCTGAGCCGAAGGTAGTCGCTTAACCAAGTGAGCCACCCAGGCGCCACAGAGCAGGTTTTTAATAGCGTTTCACCAACCCCATCACTCATACCCAACGGTAATAATTACAATACGGACTGTGACAATGCCGGAGAAAGGCACTCTTCTGAAATAGAAACCTTGAAGACTCAAAAAAAAGAAAAAAGAAAAAAGAAAAAAATGAAAAACAAGAAAAGACCCCAGTAAGGAAGGCCACGTCCTGACCCTTGCCAGGGGGGCCGAGTGGCCCGAAAGCAGCTCGTGACCACGTCCCCAGCGCGGAAACAGAGACACACTATCACACGGCCCTGGGTAACAGAGACTAACAAGAATCCCCTACACGGCCTCAACCCAGCTTACGTTTTTTAGTCAGCGCAGAGAGGGAGGCAAAACAACATTGCCAGCAGTTTGAGAGGATGTGGGATTCACTTCTTGAACATTTCTAAATAATTTTCCACCTCCTCCAAGCCTCTATTATTGCAACTGAAACTAAGCAACAATAATTAGAGAGACAATCAAGAAGCAGTGTGGCAACAAAGCCAATGGACAGGTTCAGACACAGTACTGTTCTTCAGGGGCCCCCTGTCCAGGCCTCTCCTGTGGGAGGGTGAGCAGCAAAGGGGTGCACGGGCCTGGGCGGGGGGATGGACTCCGAGCTGAAGCACCGGCCCATGCCTCGCTGTAGAGTCACACAAGCGCGCGTGCGCGCACACACACACGGCTGCCTCCTCCCCAGCAGAGTGACCTATATGTGTGCTCTCAACCTGGAAACCAGAAGGCACTCTCCTAGTTCTTTCCATAGAACTACCTGATCTTGAATGCATGAAACACTTAAGAAATCATCTCTTTGGAAAGACTGTCTTGGACTGCTATATGGGACACTGAGAAAGGAGCAGGTACGAGCCTTAAGATCCTACAGACTGACCAATCTATCACTATAACCCAGACCAGTAAGAACTGCCTAACTCGCAATTTCTCCTCTAAAGGAAACGACTGTATTTGGCCAGAAGACAGACATGGGTTGAGAGATCATCAGTCACTAAGAGAAAACTTAAAGAGAGGCAAACAGGTGACTACTACAATGGGTCAAAATTTCACCCCAACACCAGTCAGACTGAATATATATTTTCCCCATGCTGAAGATGTCAGTGAGAGAAACAGTCATTTGATTTGTTTGAGGCCATAAAAAAAAGAGTAAATCTCAGTCAAGTAAATAAAGAAACCAACATCCCACATGAAGAGGCAGGTCATAATACACAAATACGCAAAAGAAAATTTTTTTTGACTTACCTGGTGATCAATAGATTTAATGAGGTGCCATTCTGAAACTACTAGGTTGGTTTAAAAAGAAAACAAAAACCAAAGCTTTCAAATGGAAATCCTCCCCAGTGGTGTATCCACAGTGATCCTCAAGCACGAACCCCATACGCAGCTAGGAACAGGGTAAACTGGTACAGCCTTTTTGGAAAGCAAATTGGTGCCATGCATCAGGAACTCTGAAAAGGTTTATCCCCTCTGACATGTTAATACCACTCCTGGAACTCCACCTTAAAGGCCACAGAATGCACAATTATGGGAACCTTATGTTCTCGATTTTCTAAGAAAACCGTGACTTTATAATTGTATTCTTTTCCATGAAAGCAAATCACTAAGTGCATAACTAAATTGGAGAACAATGAAAGACATCAATATCATTGAAGAACAAGGAAAATTGGTTTGGCATTCAGGCAAACACGTACAAAAGAGCGTTCTTGTTTCTGTTTGGGAGGGAGAGCTGAAGACAAAAACTCAATCACTGAGTATGAACTTCTAACACATGGAACCTGATTCAGTCTACTATTCCCTCAAGAGCTGCCGAGCTGCTTCTGTGGGGTACCAGGCCCCATGCTGGTTCTGGAGGCCCATCTCCCCTGCACGCGGCGGGCTCCCACTCACCACCCCGCAGCAGCAACCGTGCCTGCCACGGCCCACGCCTTCTTTCATCTTCTGATGGCGGAAGTCGTGCCCTGGCTAAGAGCACCACCTCCATGCCTTCGCAGAGAAGCCTACTTCTTAAAGGCCAATTCTCCGTCATGTCCAGACTGGAGACAAGTCTGAAGCTTATAAAAAGTGAGGGAGTAGAGGCTGTAAAGGCCATAAATGGCACGATAAGTTCAGACATCCTAAGAACCTACGCTCAGAAATTCGCTGATCTTGTCAGAGTTGGGATGCAGAATCATCACACTAAAACTCAGAGTCACTACGGGTGGCCCTGGCCATCTCTACCTCACAGCCTGTCCTGAGAGAGGAGGACCGCACACAGGCAGCCTGTGGAGCAGCAATTCCTGGAGGCAGGACTATTTAAGCGAGCGAGGACCCTCCAAATATGTGCACGCACAAAAACTTCCCCATCCAACTTCAGAAGCGCCCCAGAGGCCCACAACGAGCCAGTCTGCGGGTTACAAATGTCTGCTCAAGTTCAGAAGTCACCGAGGGAGTGGTCACAGGGCCTTTTCTTGGCAGGGCACCCTACAAAAACAAAAACACCTCTTCCCTCTGCAAAGAGAACTCTGAAGTCCAGGAAGAACAAAGACCTAAGATTATAGGAGTTGTTAAAAAAAAAAAAAAAAAAAAAAAAAAAGGAAGCCCCAATTATTTCACAGCATTTAGAAAGAAACTGGGGGGACAAAAATCAACCAGCCACAAGCAACAGGAATATCTTTCTTCAAATGTCAATTAAGCTTCTAGAAAATCACTAATTCCACATCTTCAAAGAAAACTAAGCTTGAAAAGGACTTGTGTTTAACTGTCCTCCTGCCGCCCGCACACAAGTCTCCGCCACCCAGTATGTCACACCACACTGGCACGAAGCTCGCTCCACCTGTCTAGGGGGTTAAGAAGCTCTGATAAACAACTTGGTAACGCAGGGAGTGCCTCCGGGAGGAGGGACATCTGAATTCGGTAGCGCGGTCGCTGGCCGGACGGAACACCAGAGTGCACGATCCGGAAAGGCTGTCCTGGTGGCTTCCGAAACTCTCTGTGATGGGACAGGGAAACTCTGAAACTCGCTCTCTTTCTTCTGTTCCAAAAGTTCTTTAAGCCAAAATGGCAGCTAGGAAATCACAGTCATCTCCCCGAAGACACAGGTTCCGAGCAGGAGTACTGGCCTCTTCACAGCACGACAGAGGTTCGAGCTCCTAAGGGAGGGTCTGCGCAGGCATTCCCGGGGCTTGCGGCGTCCACGGCACACGGCTTCTCGTGAACCGTGACACATGAACAGCTGTCTTAGCCCTCCAGCTAGAGCCACTGTAAAACCTACAAGGGAAACGGACAGCTGTGGAGACTAAGGGAAAAACCCTGACGAACTGAGAATCTTATTCTCCGTATGACCATCTTAAGCTATTAGGTACTTTTTGTGTGGGGAACGCTATGAGTGGGGCGCCTTTTTTAATTCAACCTTCTCGGTTCCCCAAAGTACAAAGAAGATGACATTTTTAAACGTATAAGGGGGAAGAATAAACTTCTTTCTCATCTTTATCCGTGGTCAGCAGACTATCAGCCCCCAAAGATGTCCATGACCTAATCTCCAGAACCCATGACTATGTTACCCTATGTGGCAAAAGCGGGATTACCCCTGCACAACTAAGGGGTTACCCTGGATCATCCCGGTGGGTCCAGTGTAATCGCAAGGTTCTAAAAAGAAGCAGCAGATATCCGAGAGAAATGAAAAGGGCTACCTGCTGGCTCTGACGATGAAAGGTGGCCCAGCCGTGGAATTAAGGTTGGCCTCTAGAAGCTGAAAAAGGCAAGGACGTGGATACTCCCCTAGAAGCCCCAAAAAGGAACACAGCCCTGCAAACACCCTGAGCCCAGTGAGACCTCATTTGGACTCCTGACCTCCAAAACAATAGGATCATATATTTACATGCTGTTTTGAGCCCTCAAGTCCGTGCTAATTTGTTACAGCTGCCTTAGGACGCGAATGCACCCGCTTCCATTTACCCCCTCCAAATACAAATTCATGTCATGCCTCTTGGCAAAGCCGTCACTGTGTTAAAAGCAACCAGACCAAGAGCTTCCTGCCTCGCCTGGTGGGTACAAGCACCAACAGCGGGCAAGAAGAAAGCCTGGCAGGACAGATTAAGTGGCAAGAGGAGGTAGACAAAATAGCAGCGGGCAAAGCTGGAGAGGCCTCTCCTGTGCAGAAAGGAAGGTACGGAGGGGATGAAAACCCTCTGGGACCAGACCGGAGGTGGGTTCTGCGGTATTTTCCCCCCAATCACAAAAGGAAAGCACAGAAGACTTTTACTGGGAAGGTAACTAGGGGACATCTGACAGTGGCCATCCCTAAGGCGCTCTCACTTCAGGCTGCCCGTGGGTCTCCAGAGAGCAGCTGCACACTGCCCAGAGCACAGCTCGGGGTCAAGCTGCAGGTCACAAAGCCACCTCTTCCCCGTCCACAGTTTCACAATGACTTACTTGTGCATAAACAGAAGAAATAAGACCTGCCTCAGTGCACACGCCAGGAACGGGTCCACGCAGCCACACGAACACGTTAAACTCGGCTGTGTATCCCAGGCTGCTGCCACAGAAGTTCACCCCTTGTTCGAGCTGCCATTCTTAAACTCCTCGTGAATACAATGTTAATAAATCAGCCCAAAGCATTTCCAAATAACCTTTGGCAAGCCCTGCAGTTTCGAGCGCTGGGAGGGCGGAATGTCCCGGCTGACGGCCGCCAGTTTCGGGGATAGGACTAGCAGGCGGGGGGCTGGGGAACTGTCAGGTGGGACGCCGTGCAGGGCGAGGAGCACCTGCGGGAACGCAAACTTGGCTGTCCCCGACGCGCGGCCGGCGGGGCGGGGCTGGGAGGAGGGATCCGCACCGCCCGCCCGACGGCGCCCGGGTTCCCGCAGCTCTGCCGCCGCCAAGGAAGCCCGTGCGCTTCGGGGCGGCCCGCCGCTCCAGCTCCTGGCTGGCGAACAAAGACGCGGACCGACACACAACTTGCGGACCCCACCGAGGCTCGAAACTAGGGGGCCACGGACGGGGCCGCAGGGCGCTCCGGCGACACCGCGCGACCCCCGGTCCCCCGCCCGGTCCGGCACCCGCCGGTCCCCGCCGCCCCCGGCCCTGGCCGGCCGCCCCCGGCTCGCGTCCCGCACCGCCGGCCCAGCGAAGCGCCAGGCGCCCGAGCCGCCTCAGGTGCCCGGGCGGACACGGCAGGAAGCGCAGGAGGGGACGCCGGCACCGACGCGCCGCGGGCCGTACTGACCGTAGCTGTCGTCCTCCTCCATGGTGCCGGCGCCGGGCTGCGCGCCGGGTCCCGCCGCTCGCCCCTCGCGTCCCGCGGTGTCTGGCCCCGCGCACCTCAGCCCGGCTCGGAGCCCCGCCCCCGGCCCGCGCCGCCGCCGCCGCCGCCGGCTCCACGCCAACCGCGGGGCGCCCCGCCCGCCGCCCGCGCGCGCCCCGGCACGCGGCCGCCGCCCGCACGCGCCTGCGCACGCGCGGTCCCCCGGCCCCCGCCCTCCAGACCTGAGGCCCCGCCTGCCGCCCACGCGCGCGCACCTCCCGGCACGCCGCCAACCCTAGGCCCGCGTCTGCGCACGCGCGCGCGCGGGGTCCGCCCCCGGGGCCCTAGGCCCCACCCACCGCCCACGCGCGCTCTCCTCCGGGCACGCCGCCAGTTTCAGGACCGCGCCTGCGCACGTGCGCCCGCCAGACCCCGCCCCCTGGTCCGAGGCCCCGCCCCGCCCGCCCCCACGGACCCCGCCTGTTTCGGGTTTCGCAAGGGCGGCGCGGCGGCCCAGCCTACAACCCTACAACCGACGAGCCCAAGGTCGCGTCCGGCCACCGAAGGGCAGGGTGGTCCTCGCTGACGTCAGCCTCGAAGGTCATGCCGGCCCCAGCTTGCCAGGGAGGGCCCTGTCCTTGGCCAAAGGCCACAGAGCATTTGAATTCGTTTACTTCTGTGATCTGAACCTCGGCCCCATTGAGTGTTCTCACTTCACTGCCTTCCTACGTCCCTTTATGAGTCCCCCGAATTTTCCTGGATCCAGTTTCAAAAGGAGGCACATCGTCTCCCAGCATTTCAGGATTTTCATGACCCTGATTCTACACGTTCGAATCCACACGTTTCTTTCTAGACTGTTCTCTGCGTGTTTTATTTTCCCGCATTAGGCTTACCAGTCCCTCCACCGCTGGTAAAGTGAGCTGCCCTCTGCCCACCTAGGGCAGCAGCTCTGCACCTGGAGGTTGGAGACCTCTGCTCCCAGGTGCTGGCCTCCTCCACAGCTATCTGCTTGTGTCAGCCAGTGAGGGGACAGGAGGACAAACTAGAAACACCCTTGCAGAAGAGCTTGTCCGGAGAGCTCTCAAACTGAAGCTTAAGGAGGTCGGCGGCCTGGGCACGCATAGAGCTGAGGCAGGCCGGGCCAGGGCGCTCTCTCCCCGGATGCCTCCCAACGTTACCCTGCTAAAGCCCACCCACTGAAATGCGTTCCTACCTGAGCTTTTAAAGAAATTGCTCCCAAGACAGCAGTAAAGAAATAATAAATAAATAAATGGATAGATAGATAGATAGATAGATAGATAAATAAAGTGAGACACTAAGGAATTTGGAGGCTGTTTTCTCTGTGACAAAAAAGGAAAATCCCAGCACTGCAGAATGAGAGCGCCAGAACGTACAACCTCCCTTCTTAGTGACTCGTGACTCCCCCACCCGTGCGCAGAGCACAACCTCAGGAACTCTCTGGAGACCCACAGGCTCTGTAGCTTGGGGTCAATCATCAAAGGGAGTCGAAGGTGAAGAGCTATTCCCGTGGGCCCTTCTGTCCCCAGTCCAACCCAGTCTTGGCTGACTTCCCTGCTGGAAGTGTTCCTTCCTGAGAGTGCCAGTTTGCCCACAATGATAGCTCACAACTTTTGTGGACAGTTTAGTGTCTTTTAATCCCCAATGCACTACCTTATACTTGTCCACTTTAAAACACTGTACATGTGTTGCTTTGCGCAACCATTTTTCTGGAAGGAGACACAAAACATGGGAATAAACTGGGAGAAAGGGAGGATGAGACCTACTTTTTGTTCTGTATTTACTTTACCATGGTCTTTCTGTGCTGTCTGGCTGCTTTAAAACACATGAATGTATTTTTGTTGTTGTCGATTTAGAAAAAGAAAGAAAAATGCCACTTTTCTAGCTACTCCCAGATGCACAAGCTCTTTCCTGGTTCGGTGGCTCAGTTGGTAAAGCATCTGCCTTCAGCTCAGGTCATGATCCTAGGGTCCTGAGACCGAGCCCAGTGTCAGGCTCCCTGCTCATGCGCCTGTTCTCTCTCTCTCTCTCTCTCTCTCTCTCTCTCAAATAAATAAGATCTTTTAAAAATATTTATTAAAAAATTACAAGAGCCTCAGTTGAAAGGGACTTCAGGCTCACTCCTCTCATAGGATGGTCCGAGCCCCTCCTGGTGAGTAGATCAGCCGACTCCAGTCCCAACGGGCTGGGCCTGGGGCTGCAGGAGAGCTCAGCCCAGGCCTTGGCCAAGTCCCTGGAAACTGGCAGGGCCTCTCCGGAAACATCACCATCAGGGGGAGGTGTGACCCCTCCTCGCAGCCTGTTTCATTATTGGCCAACCCTAAGGTCCGCCTCCCAGGACTTCTCAATTGTTCTAGGCGACAAGAAAAAGTAATTTCCATGAGGAAGCTCTGTGCTTTTATTTCAGATCTGCTTCCGATTAGCCTTGTGACCTGGGCGAAGAGCTCAGCCCGCCAGATCTTTTCCTGCCCACAAAATGCAGCCCCTGCCCATAAAATCCAGGCTTCCACCCAGAAGTGATCTCTGAGGTCGAGGTCGCTAGGATGGTCCCCGTCTTCCGCCCAGATTCTACACAGCTGATGGGAATTTCTGTTGCATGAGATGGATTTCAACATCTTAGCCTGAGGAATCCTAATCTTTACATCCTGTGGGAGGTACAGCTCTGGCCCACTCTTCCAAGAAAACTGCTCATTCACAAACATCCCTCTTTAATTGCACAAACTGACTAACCCAGGCTTCGGTGGAGAACCTTGGTGCCTCCCCAAAACCTAAGAAGATGATCTCTATTTCATTAGGCACAGCCCCGGTGTGCCGTTCTTTCAAATAATCCCAGAGATTAGACGCTTCCTTTGTGGAGATTATGCTACCTTTCTCCTCCACGGTTGTTGCTGGTGGATTTATAAGCTTCAGCTTCACTGAGTTCGCCAGATGGTCCTAGTTCCATATTTCGGCCACAGCTTGTGCATGTCCTGTGTGTGTGTGTGTCCATTGCCTTTGGGTTGGCCTGGACTTCAATGCTCTCAGAGGCCACTGGCTTTGACCAGGTGGGCTCCCTTCACCCCAGTGGAGCGCGGAGAGTCTCCCTGCCATCTGCCCCCTCCCGGCTTCTCCCCTACCACTCTCAAGGCCAGAGTCCCCAGGAGACTCAAGGCATTCCAGCTGGCATTCTTCCCCTAACAGCATGACCCAGGTGTCCCTTGCCGCCCGAACTCTTGCTCACCGACCAAAACTCGGGAAGAAAAGCCATTGGGGTGACAGGCAGATTCTCACTATCAACACTGGAACTGCAACCCGAACTCCCAAACCTAGCACCTTAGGGTAGTGAGGCATCCTGCTGTGAATGGTAATCCCTGCGATTAGCACAGTACTTGACGGTTTACAAGTTCCTCCGTTGCCTTACCTGCTTGTACTACTGACTCCAACTCCCAATGCTTGAGAAATCAATCCTTGATTTAGAATACAATGTTGCTGATAGCATCCAATTTCTAAGGAATCGCTTTCCCTCCCGTGGAACACGGGGAGTGTCTGGGTTGTATGAACACCTGCATAACCTGGGGTCAGGGTCAAAGATGTTCCATCGGATGACCGTTGTGACTCAGAGGGATCGCTTCCGTGTTATCCCTGTACCACAGATTTCGAAACTGAGGCTCACGGAGGTGACAGTGCAGGATGGTCATGGGATCCGGCTTTGCTGGCTACGTGTGTCCTCCCCCTGGAGAGGAAAGAGCTGGAGGCAGGAGAGCCGGGAACAGCCGGCCTCCGTGGGCCATGTGGGAGTCCCTCCAGTCTGCCGGTTCCAACCCGGACGTCCTCCCCACGTCGCTGTTTCTCTGGAAAGCCTTGGATATATGCCGCTTCCCTGTGGTCTGTCATCCTCAGTGCTTGGCCCACTGACACCTTCTTTAAAAGTTAGTTCTTTTCTCCCACCGATCTCTGCCTTACATAATAATCTCAAAAATTAGAATTATTAGAAAAAAAATTTTTTTTTCTTGTGCTTAGACTGTGGTGTTTCAAACGTCTTCAGAAACAGTCTGTGCGTGCCGGGGGGCAGGTTACTGTGTTACAATGCCTTCATTGCAAAGGACCATTCATGGGCTTTAAGGAGATTGAGGCTGGGGCGCCTGGGGGGCTCAGTTGGCTAGGCGACTGCCTTCGGCTCAGGTCATGATCCCAAAGTTCCGGATCCAGCCCCGCATCGCATCGGGCTCCCTGCCTGGCGGGAAGCCTGCTTCTCCCTCTCTCACTCCCCCTGCTTGTGCTCCCTCTCTAGCTGTGTTTCTGTCAAATAAATAAATAAAATATTAAAAAAAAAAAGAGAGAGATTGAGGCTGATCTCCGTGCTTACCAACATGAGATGATTCACAAGCTGTATGACGTGAACCAAGCAAGGATAGAACCGTCGTGTATATTGCCATTTGTAATAAAAATATGTATACATGTAACGGACATTGATACGTGCATGTTCTGCCATCCAACAAATATTCGCTGGGGAGCCTGTGCGGTACCAAGCACCGTTCGAGGTACTGGGACACAGCAACAAGGAGGGTGCCAGGAGAGCCCGGCCCTCGCGGGGCATCCACCCTCGCAAATGGTCACTGGTGGGGTGGCCGTGCCTGAGAAACAGGACTGGGAGGGACTGCTCGTTACATACCCTTCCATACTGCTCGGGGTTGGATCGTAGCCCCCAAACCCTAACCCTCAACACCTTGGAAATCAGTTCTTCGCAGATGTGATCCAGTTAAAATGAAGTCACAAGAGTGGCCCAAACCCAACGAGGGATGACTTTGACAGAAAAGGAGACTAGGACACAGAGGAGAAGGTTGTGGGAAGGTGGCGGAGAGATTGGAGGGATGCACCGCAAGCCAAGGGCCACTGGGCCACCAACCCCCTGCCCCCACCCCAGAACATGGAAGAGGCAAGGAAGGATTCTACCCTCAAGCCTTCAGAGGGAGCACAGCTCAGTCCACACCTTCTGCAGGACTCAGACTTCGGGGCTCCAGAAGGGTGAGAGCATAAATTCCAAGCCATCCAATCTGTGGGGCTTTGTTATGGCCTGGGAGATACAGAGCTTTGAATCATATACCATACACCAAATATATACCTATTTTATACATTTTTTGAGAGATTTATTTTAGAGAGAGCAGGAGTGGGGTGCAGAGGGAGGAGAGAGAGACTCCCTACTGAGCTCAGAGACGATTGCACAACTCTGATGACCTGAGCTGAAACCGAGTGGACGCTTAACTGACTGAGCCACCCAGGTGTCCCTAAATTAATTTTTAAGATAAACATTTTAGGGGCACCTGAATGGCTCAGTCATTAAGCGTAGCTTAGGTCATGATCTCAGGGTCCTGGGGCTGAGCCCCACACTGGGGCTGAGCAGGGAGCCTGCTTCTCCCTCTCCCTCTCCCTCTGCCCGATGCTCCCCCAGCTTATGTTGTCTCTGGCTCACTGTCAAACAAATAAATAAAATCTAAAAAAAAAATTTGTTTTAGAGGACCCTTAGACATGATGTCACGCTAACGGACCTTATGATTCCCTTTGCATTCCTCCTCATGCCCGCCTTTTATCTGGTTCCTTTTTCTTTGAAAAACGATTTGTTCCCTTGTGGTTCTTGTCTCCTTCAGGATGAGGGAGGCTGCGGGGCGCCGAGCCGCTGAGCCGCTGAGCGGCAGGTTCACCAGAGGCTGAGAAATACCTCCGGGACGCCTAGCCAACCCCTCCCTGAGCTCTTCGTCCTCCGGAGGCCAAGGTGAAAGGCAGGGCGGTGACTCTTGTAGACACACCCGGGCGGCCCAGTGGGTTGGGCGTCTGCCTTCAGCTCAGGTCACGATCCCAGAGTTTTGAGACTGAGTCCCACATTGGGTTCCGTGCTCGGCGGGGAGTCTGCTTCTCCCTCTCCCTCTGCTTGTGCTCTCTTGCTCGCTCTCAAAAGGATGGCTAATATCTTTAAAAAAAGAAAAAAGCCAACCCAGGTGAGTGGGCAGGACAGTGCTGAGACACACATTGGAGCCAGCGTCCTCGACAGACCCAGGGCAGAGGGCCCGGCGGCTGGCTCCCCGGGTCAGCTCTCGGGGAAGGCAGCACACTGGGGGAGAAAGGGTGCCTCCCCCACAGAAGAGACCACGAACCACATCGCTCGTGCAGGCCGAGATTGGGGCATTGTCTTGCTTTGAAAACCCCCAGATTTTGTTTTGCTGAAGCTTGCAATTTCTTCTGTGTGAATGGCACTTACAAGCTGTTTGTAATGGAACTTGATTGTATCCAGCTGTCAGCACGGCTCCCGCGCCGCCCAAGAGGCCGCTGGCCACGTGCCACGCGATGCAGGCTCTTCAAACGGGGGCTGATGCTCCACTGCCCGCCAGTGTCTGCCCGCATGACTTCACTTGTGAGACGAAGGGGGTTGGCAGGGGCTCGGGCTCAGAGAAGGCCATGTCACCACGAAGTGGTGGCATGTCAAGCCAGTGACGTCCCCAGGGGGTGGGCTGCCCGTTTTCCCAGCAGAGGACAGATGCACAATCGAGGGCAGGTCCTCGAGGGACTTTTCCACGGCACTCACCTGGCAAGAATTTCTTGGGCCCTGATGCAGAGCGACCGCCGCTCCCTGCCGACCGGAAGCACCTAACCGCGGCCACGGGAGACAGGAAACAGAGGCACGTGGAAGGGGAGGGGAAGTGCATTAAACACAGATCACTTCTAAGACCGTAAGGGCAACTTAACCATCCCGGCTGTTAGCCTGGGAAGATGAAGGCGGGTGCCGGGGAAAAATCACTCATTTACGTGAAAGTACTTGAATTCCCTATCCACCTGTCTGTTCCGATCTGGCTCAGCGATGGTCGGAGCCACCCAAACACCCGGGACCTGCCTGAGGGCCAGCACGTCTGTGACGCGAAGCAGACAGGGAGAAACACCAGGGGAATGAGCACAGAAGGCACGCAGTGTGACGGTGACAGTGGTCACGAGGGCTTCAACCACAGGGCCGTGGTGTGACTGCCCCAGCCTCACGCTGCTCACTGTGGCGGAGCGCCGGGCAGAGTGCAGGGGGCCGATCTTTGGGCTGGCCTCCCTTCTGCAGCGAGCCTCGAGTGAACCTGACCCGGACCGACTCTTCTCTGAGTCTTTAAAGCAAGAACAACACACAGCAGCTGATCCTGGAGGACAGCCAGGAGGAGACAGTGCCCAGAGTGAGCACGCCCAGAGCAGAAAGACAAGGGGCTTTTTTTTTTTTAAAGATTTCATTTATTTATTTGACAGAGAGAAACACAGCGAGAGAGGAAACACAAGCAGGGGGAGTGAGAGAGGGAGAAGCAGGCTTCCCGCCAAGCAGGGAGCCCGATGTGGGGCTCGATCCCGGGTCTCCAGGATCATGACCTGAGCCAAAGGCAGTTGCTTAACCAACTGAGCCACCCAGGCGCCCCAAGGGGCTTTTTTAGGATGGCAGGCACGCGAACATGTCATGAGAGGCGGCGGCAAATACCCAGAGGGGTACGAGAGGCTGGCCTCCAGTGCAGGTGGGGTACCGTAGTCTGCAGCAGTCCCCACAAGGTCGAGGGTAAGTCTTTCCTCCATACTTCAGCCTGCCTTCCTAGACTCCCACCCCTGCTGACCACCCCACACGAGAACCGTTAGATCAGAACCAGCCTCCCAGGAATGTGAGACACACACACTCTCCGGCCCCAGCCCACCTGCTAAAGCAGACTAGGTTGGGGGAGGGGGCCTAGCGACGTGGGTGTTGGAATGGCCCTCTGGAGATTGTGATGCTTGCTTTCATTTGAGGCACACTTCTCTGCACCGGCTGCCCAGGAGAATCCCACAGAAAGGTTTTATTTTTATTTTTTTTTAATGATTTTGACATTTTTCATTCTTTGTTTTTTAAAGATTTTATTTATTTATTTGACACAGAGAGAGATCACAAGCAGGTAGAGAGGCAGGCAGAGAGAGAAGGGGAAGCAGGTTCCCTGCTGAGCAGAGAGCCCAATGTGGGCCTCGATCCCAGGACCCTGAGATCATGACCTGAGCCGAAGGCAGAGGCTTTAACCCTCTGAGCCACCCAGGCGCCCAACACGGAAAGGTTTTAAATGCCAGTGTGCAAGCCTCTCCCCCAGATTCCCATTTCATTCATATTAGTCCTGAGTGGCCCAGCTGCTTCTGCCACTCTGAGTGCTGGAAGCATCAGGTTAGGGGGAGAAAGCAGCAGATGGGAGATGGAGAGAAAGTGGTTCCTCGTGTTTTGTTTTACTTTGGAGTGGGAGGGGATTCCTGTAGTGGGGTTAGAAACCATTTGCCAAGAGTAAGTGGCACACAGGAAGGAGGACGGCCAACGTGTTTGTTATAAGCACTGAAGCGGCTGGGAGAGCAGATCTCAAGCCCAAGCAGAGCTAAGGAAGATGGGCAGCTAGCTGGTCCAGACCGGGGCGGGGAGAGCAGGATGCAGTGACCGGCAGGGTCTGTGAGGGGAGCGCAGTGGGGGCCCCCTCCACGCACGAGGGAGGCTGAAGGGAGGGGCCGGGCATCTACCCAGTGGCCCCCGAGAGCACAATCTAGCCAGGCCCTGTTTACACCAAGGCTGTCCGCACTACCAAGACTCAGGGCAGGGATTGGCACCGGGGCCTTTCTCTGGGCTGGAGGGCACACTGGCTGCCAGTGACCCCAGCGGGTTCCTGGGGTGGGAGGGGGCGGCAAACACCTGGCCTCTTCTGCATCCCCACATCTCCCACCAGGGCTTCTCCCTCCATTCCGCTTCCGGGAACATGCAAATCACCGCTGCGGCTGGAGGGGGAGGCCGTTCTCACCACGCGCCCCTCTGTACTGACAGCCCGGCACTCACCTGCCCACCCAAGCCTGGAGCTGTCTTATCCCTGCCCTGGACCTTCTACTTCTGCCGTCTCCAAATACCGGGTGACCCCACCTCCCAATTGCTCCGGCCTAGAGCAAGGGGCTGGTTTGTGGGCTCGGCACCCTCACCCGTCTTCTCCCTCCTCCTCCACCTCCTGCCGTCAGCCTCCAGAGTCTAAAGCCCAAATCAGACCCTGTCAACTGTTGCTGCAAACCATGCAGGAGCTCGGGGCACTCTCAACATAGAGGCCGGCAGACTGGTTCACGCCCGCAGCACTGAGTCAGCGGACACTCGGGTGGGCCCTGCCTGGCTCGTGCCACTCGAGGGAGGGCTGGCCACACGCTCCTCGTGGTCCCGCCCTGGAGACCACAGGCTGCCTGGGAAATGGAGCCTCGTTCATCTTCCCATGCACCCAGCACCAGTACTGAGTGGAAAAGTTTGGAAAAGTATCGAGAAAGCTGTGGTCCTGTCCCTATGACCGCTGCACCCCAGGGCCGAAGGGGATCCCCAACCTACCGCAGCCCAGCCTGATTCAGACACTGCAGACGTGAGCTTGGCTTACCACCCACACTTGCCTACCCCCCCGGGCACCCTGTTTGTTTGGGTCCAGGTGTGGTCTCACCTCACCTGTTCCTACTTTGCTGTCCAAGTGCCCACGGTGACAGGGTAGGGTCCCCAGGTGTGAGGGGCACGACTGGGTGGGAGCTCAAGAGACACTGAAGGGCAGAAAAGGGAGGGAGCAGCAGGTCTGGGGGATGGGCCCGCCCAGTGGTGCCCGTGGAGCATTCGCAACAGAGCCCACCTGCTGGCAATCGGCCCCTGCCCGGGCTGCCTTTGCTTCGGTCTCCCACCGGCAGGTGCTGCTCTGGCCACTGGAACCTCCCTGTCACGGCCACCCCTGCAGGTTCCTGCTGCCCCTGCTGCCCCCACCCAACTTCAGGACACATTATCAGCCTGACCCCAACCCTCCCGCTCAGCAGATGGCCCCGCCCGACCAGACCCGTCTTTCTCGGAGCCCCAATTCAGTTCGTGTGTAGGCCCCGTGTTCCACGTCCGCCCGGGGGGACAGGGGCCGAAGGCGGGCACTAGCTCGGGACCCCCCGCCACGGAGGGTCTCCCACCGGCGGCCCGTGCTGCTCCTGCCGACTGTGAGGAAGACTCACAGTTTAGTGAAGCCTGTCATTTTCCTCTCGACTTTCCCTGTGGAAACCCAAATGTTATTCGGTAAAACAAAACAAAACAAAACAACAATAGCAAACCTCAGGGGAACACGGTCTCCAGGTTTCCAGGAGCCGGTACTCACTGCACATCACCCACCGCGCTCCGCGGGCCACGTCAAAGGGCTCGTCTGTCTTCCCAAAGTCAAACGAACGTGTTTATTTATGCATTTACATACATCTCTTTCTCTTTATCCTTAACGAAACCCTGCCCCGAACTGTCCCACGCACCGACAGGTTACCCAGAAGGGCACCACAAGGAACCCTTCACTTGAACCGGACGCTGGGATGTTAACTTAAAAACCAACGGGGGGAAAAACACAAAGACGCAGGCAGGGTTCACAAAAACTCCCTTTATTGCACCGGGATCTTGGCAACACTGGGGGCGCAGCGCGCGGGGCCGTGGCGGACTGAGCACGCCAGGAAAGGCAGGTGAGTGTGGCCACATGGGCCCCCCGGGAGAGGCGACCCCCGCAACACAAAGTTAAATTAAACCCACGTTCTAAGTCAACCAAGTGACCGCTATTATAAAAGCTTTAGTTCTTTATATATATTTATAGATTTACATGTCCTCTAGAGTTCGGGCTGATTTTCTGGGCCCGTCCTTTCCCTTCCCGCTTTGGCGGATGACCGCGTGTGGGAGGGAAGGGCCCGCCCCTACGGAACAGTGATAAACGCTGCGGAGAGGCCGGTGCTCAGCACCGCCCAAGACACAACGGGCATGTTTTCCTCAGGAAAAGGTTTCATAATTACATAGTGGAGAAGGGAAGAGCCTGGTTTGAAGACAGAGCGAAAAAAGAGATCAACTCTGTGTGGCAGGCAACGACTTCCCTTTTCAACTACAGAACGTTACAGAAAAACAGGGCTATATGGGAATGAAGGTCAACATAGAAAGGGGAAAAAAACAACAACAAAGGCCTTGCCCGTAAAGGCACCTACCTTCCCTCCTGAAGTGTCAGATAAGAAAGCCACAGGGCACTGGGGGTTGGGGGCTGGGGGTATGACCCTCACCTCGGAACGAGGTGTGGTTAACACACAGAAATCCGTCCTCTGAGAAAAAGAGCTCAAAGGCTCCCAGACTGGCGTACGCAGCCAGCGAGTGCCCTGCTCACTTCCTCCTGGGACCAGAGGCAGCCCTAGTTCGGGCCATAGGCATCATTATTCTCCCCACCTTTTTCAAAGAGAAATGTAAGAATAGGAAGAAAAATCAAGAACTACCTACATGGAAAAATTAACATATCTCCCCATCCCCATCCTGCAAAAAATAACACTTTTTTCTGATCCCTCCGTCCCCCCCAGCCCCTGAGCAAGCGGCACAGCTTGGGGGGCATGGTGGTGCCACACCTCAGGCCACGAAGAACCAGTGTGGAGGACAGATGCCACATCAGACATCAGTCTCCGCGTGCGGCGTTCTGGAGAAGAGGATGTGGAGAGGTCCATCTGTGGAGTCGCTTTCGGACTGACCTCTAGACCCTCCACAACTGGGTCGTGTGCCCGTTCTCCACTGAGGGTTTCCCATATTTATTAAGTGACAATTTCGCACGCACAGCTTGAGCAAGATAAAAAAGTGATCTTCTTGAGTCATACAATCATCTAAATTCAAAAGCACTCACAAAATTGAGCAAATAAAGCCAGGATTGCATCTTAGCGAAAAGAAATATATTGCTAATAGAAGCCACAGACCTGGTCAAGATGAATGTCTCTAATAAGTAGTAAAATAAAAGGATTCTACCCCAAGACCACCACCTTGATAAGCCCCACGGGGCGCTGCAGCTACGGGGGAAGGAATGGCGAAGCCACCTCAGAATCAACAGCAGCGGGAAAGGCAGACGTGTCAGTGCATCGTTTCAAGCCCCCCAGCCCAGAAGAGCCTTTTGCTCTCCAGAGATGGTCTCGAGTCTCTTGCAAGGGAGGGATGCACTGGCAGGGCCGCCCCCCAGTTCCAAAAAAGGGATGGGTGCGATGTGGTGCGGCCTTGGGCTTCCCTTCCGTGGGGGACACATAAGGCATACAGACAGGGTCCCTGCCCCATGGGAACGGGGAAGGCAGGACCAGACAGCAGCCCTGGCCGCCAGCAGCAGAGGACGGACGGCTCCTGAGAGGAGCCCGGAGCAAACTGTCACCTGGGGGGAGGGGGGGCACGTACTCACTCGGAGCACGTGCAGGGAGGGCCGTAGCCGCCGCCTTCCCCTGCTCTGCCCAGAGACCACATGCGACGCCACTTAGGCTCCCGGCCAGTGCGCTGCCACCTGCTCCACACGTCACCGTAGAGTTCGTCACAGTGTGCGCGGTGACACCAGAGGTCCCAATCCAACGAAGCCCAGAGCTGTGGGCTGTCCTCCCGCAGTGGGCTCACAGTGTGGGCCTGGCGGCGACAGGGCAGTGGGGTCCTCAACAAGGCCGCTCTTCAGTTCAGACGGACAGGGTCCAGGAGGGGACACCTCGTCTCCAGGGGCTGTGGGGCACATAACATTGCGCCTGATGAGAGACGGAGACGCTGGGAGTCCCACCAACACCCCCGGAGGGCGCGTCCACGTGGGACAGCATGCAACGCTAAACGGCGCTCTGGGAACACCCGTCCTGCCCTGCACATGCACACCGCGCACTGAGGCACACGCACCGCACACCAACCCGGCCCTTACACCTCCCTCACACGGACCCGTCGTGGCGGCGGCGGTCAGCGGCGGGAGCTGAGCCTGGGAGCCTTAGCTGGATGGGTCACAGACCAAAAGTTCCGTCTACTCTGAAGCTTCTGGAAGGCGTTGTAGGCTCTTTTCTTCTCTCTTTTGAACTTTTTCACTTTCTTTTCCTACATAAAAAAACATCCGGTGTCACAATTCCCCAAAAGGGCTGTCCCCTGTTCCCCGTGGCTCCTTGTGAAGGCTCGGTGGGTGGAGGACATGATTCTCAGTCTGCTACAGAACCAACCGGCTTACTCTTCGCACGGCCTAAGGGAGGTCTCCCCACCCGTCCCCGCCCTGCTGACGAAGGAACGGGGCCACTGGGACGAATGCCTCATCCGTGGCCACACAGCGTCCACACTGGCCAGACTGGCATCGGAGCCCAGCAGCCTGCCTCCGATGGTCCTCGGCCACCTTACAACGCCGCTGACACTTCCAACGGCCCCAAACGGTCCAGTGCTCCCTGGCGGAGGCAGGTGCCCGGTCATACCGGCCACAAGCGCATACCATACCTTCCCTCGATCGAACTCTTCGTCCCAGTTGTCGATGACCGTGGCCGTGCGGGCCCATGTGCTGTCCTGAATGGCATCCTGACTGACAGACGACACCTCGCCGCCCCACGTCAACACTACAAAGCAGACACCAGGCGTCGGCGCCTTTGGGCACCGGTTTCCAGAATGGGGTTTACAACCTAGACCGGCCTGCACCTGATCCATTCGGACGGTTCGAGTGCCGTCTTTCAGTGAAATGGAGCCCGCAGGGAAGGACGAGGGAGGGCAGCGTGGTCTCCAGCACGCAGGCCACTCGGGGGTCTGTCCCTAAGTGCACACCTTGCTACCTCCGTACCAGCCCCCAGTCCACCTCCTTTCAAGCCCCTGCTCTCATCGGACACCAAGGGCCCACATCCTTTCTCCAAGACCAATGCCGTACAGCACGGGTGCCGGGTGGTCCCAGCTGTTCCCTTCCCGCCCCGGCCCCCGCCACCCAGAGGCTAGGGCCTGCTCCCCCCCCCCTGGCCCACACCCCCAGGAGGCAGCATTCCGGACCTTCCCACAGCAAGCCCACCCGCAGCGGCTGCAGCTCAAGGAGGTTCTGGGCGGAGGCTCCTCAGCCTGCCCATAAAGTGCGGGGATCACGACGCAACGGGTCCCCTCCAGACCTCTGTGCTGCCCAGTGAACGAACCGTAGGACAGAAGTCAGTTCTCAAAACCAGTACCTTTCTTCCCGTAAGCTTTATCTGATGAATACTTGAGCAGCTCCTGGAGCACGTCAGATTCCTGCTCTCTGCCCCAGGAGACGAGAGGAGCCGGAGCCTGCCCTGCAACCAGAGAAACGCGTACATGAGCCTCTGACGGGGTCCTTGATTACTTCTCAAGAGGGGCTACCGTCCAAGTCAACGCCTGGAAAGGACTAAAACCCACGCCCCAAACAAGACAAGGAGCATGTGAGCCCTCAGGCCCACGGCGGAAGGGTGAGAATGAGCTCCAGAGGGAGCCCGCCCCTGCCACGGGGAAGCAGCCAGTAACAGGAAATGGTGGGAACTGGAGGCAACGACAAAGTGTTACTGTCCCCACAGCTTCCAGGGAGGCTGTCTCCCAGCTGCGTCCTGGAAGAGCCTGGCCACCACGGACAGCTGGATGGTGGCAGCAGAGACCACCCTCCTCAGGCTTCTAGAAATGTCTGTCTGGTCCTGGGCTCTGCCTGGTCCCCTCTGGCCATTAGAACTGTTAGAATGGACTCCCCTCCCTCAGCACGAGCCTGACCTTGCTCTCCTGGCCTCCAATTTATCAATGACCCCATGACCTCCAAGCCCAGCCTGCCAAGTGTGATGCCCTGCTGCCAGTCCCTGCTGAGCTCTCAGCCTCCCGCCCACGCTCCACAGCACAGCCCGGCCTGGCGGTCAGGCAGGGCCACCCACACGCTGTCCCTTGGCTGGGAATGTCCTTCCCCGCCGAGCCAACTCTTCCGATATTCAGGATGGAGAGCAAACAAAGGGGCTGGGCCCCTGCAGGCCAAGCCCCGGTACTGGGCCGTGGGCCCCAAGGCCCGAGAAGCATCTCCATGCGGTCAAAGTGCTAACGAAGCAAGCGCTCCAGCCTCGCGACGCTGCCGGCCTGCTCTGTGGCCTGCTCTGTGGCCTGCTCTGTGGCCAGCTTTGAGCACCCTCTCTTCCAACAGACTGACTGCCCTCCTCATTGCCCAGTGGGAGGATTTTGCCATGGGATTTTTAAAAAAGATTTATTTGAGACAGAGAGAGGGATAGCACCAGCAGGAGGGGTAGGGGGAGAGGGAGAGGGTGAGTCCCAAGCAGACTCCATGCCGAGCCTGGAGCCCGACGTGGGGCTCGATCCCAGGACCCTGAGATCATGGCCTGAGCCGAAACCAGGAGCTGGACGCTTAACTGACTGTGCCCTCAAGTGTCCCTTGTCGTGGGATTAATGTTGAGTCACAGGCTTACTGATCAGGACTTTGACAAACAGAAACCGTCCCCAGCCACCCATCCACTCGCACAAGCACTAACACAGCTGGGCCCCAGGGTACGGAGCACACCTCGCAGCACCTGCAGCCCCACTGGGGCCCTCCTGAGCAGAGGCGACTTTCTCGTCCCTTCTCTTAACGGACATACCACATCAGGAGAGCCCACCTGAGCCTGGCCAGCCCTGAGGAAACAAAACCACGAGGACTCACTTCGCCATGGGCACCCAAGGCCTGGGGGACAGGGGACAGCTGAGTGCTGGGAACCCCAGGACCAAGAGGCCACGCTGTCTTTAGAAAGGCCCAACTTGCGGCGCCTGGGGGCTCAGTCAGTAAAGCGACTGCCTTCGGCTCAGGTCATGATCCTGGGGTCCTGGGATTGAGCCCCCGTATCCGGCTCCCTGCTCAGCAGGGAGCCTGCTTTTCTCCCTCTCTCTGCTATGCTCTCTCTCAAATAAATTAACTTAAAAAAAAAAAAAAAAAAAAAAAAAAAAAAAAAAAAAAAAAAAAAAAAAAAAAAAAAAAAAAAAAAAAAAAAGCCTATCTACAAAAACAGGCACAGGAAGGTTAACTTCTGAACCCAACCTCTCAAACTCTCGGCTGGATGGCCCAGGAGTCTTCCAAACAGGAAAGTTAGGGCAGGAAGAGCCTTGAATCAGAAGAAATGCTATATTCCGAGAAAGACGCATCCTGTCTTCAGCCCCGGAAATGTTTCAGCTGACTGCTTCGCCCAGTGAGGAAGCTGTGACCCAAGGGGCAGACAGCTCGCCAAGGGGACAGGGCAGAGGCAAGAGGTCTCCACTCCATCCCTACCCCGCACTAGGGCTACCTCTAGCTGCACGGTAGGGCTGGGCACAGGCGTCCCCGCCCCTCCACTGTCCCTCCAGCACGGACACCTACACAGGCCCCCGTCCCAGTCCCCTGCTGTCCTGGCTCCCTCTCCCCTCTCTAGCACCTACCGGCTCCACCCCTGGGATGCCTGCTGCTCAGAGGCAGGGAGGGCAGGCTCCCAGGAAGAGCAGAGTCCCTCTGTCTCTCACCCCTGCAGGCTGCAGGATGCTCATTCTCTTCTGCTTCCTGCAGGGACGCCTGCTGTCTTTTTTTCTTTTTCTTTTTCCTTGGAGATACTACAGCGGCCTCTAGCTCAACGATGTCCGAGGGAGAGCAGCTCCTGGGAAGTCAGAGTCAACAGTCAGCTCCGGGCAAACTGGTGAGAGTGCATATTCAGGTTGATACCCCAAAATCCCAACTGGCACGGCCTCAACCCACAGAAGAGCCACCCCGAGCCACCCCGCAGATGTGAGCAGGACAAAGCACGCCCGTGGGCGAGTGCTACAGGCCAGACGATGTGGCAGCGGGGTCTGCCCACCTGGGTCCCCGTGACCACCTGCACACACAATCACGTGCCCATTGAGACAGTTAAGGACACGGTCCCGTCCTGAAAGCCTAGCCAGCATGCTGGGTTTCCAGACCACCCACCTGGGATGGACCGCGCTGCTGGTGGCGGCACCCGGCTGCCCGGCTCCTGCTCTCACCTGAAGCACGGTGGGTCTTCCTGGAAGCCGTCTTCCGCACTGAGGCTCTCTGCACCCTTCCGTCTCCTCTTCCTGTTGCTCATGGGATGGCCGTCGGTCACACTCCCTACTTGCCGGCCGTTCTCTTGCTGCCGTCCGCCATCATCCTCCAGTCTGTCGGCTGGCACCTCTGCCTGGGCCTCCTTCCTGTGCTCGAGGCTCCAGGGCTGCCTCTGCGTCTGCCCTTCCTGCAGGGGGGAGGCATCCATGGCCTCCATGCGCTTCCTCTTCTTCCTTCTCCTCTTCCCCGGAGAGGCTGCCACCGCCATGCAAAGCTCTGAGCCCTGCCCCTGGCTCTCTCCCCTGCGGTGCCTTTTCCTCTTCTTACAGAGGCTCTGGCTCTGGGGGGACTTGCTGACCTCTGGCAGCTGGTGTGGAGGGGCCCGGAAGCCCCCATTGACCTGAGGTGGGGGAGCAGAGGTGGAGGAGCAGCTCTGGGGGTGTGACATCTCGAGAGGTCGGAGGCTACTGGACAGTGACGTGGAGTGGGGACTGACGGGGAGCTTCAGGTGGCTGGATGGTCTGCGAGCAGGTGAAAGCGCCCTGTGGGGACATGCTGCTCTGATGCACAGGCAAGCCCCTCCTGCCCACCACCAGCCCCCCTGCCCGTCCAGGTGAGGGTTTCCCATGGTCCCCACCCCCCGTGTGAATCTTAGACACGTGTAAATTACACCCACTTAAAAAAGAGAAAAACGTTAAATTCCAATTTACTGAAAATCCAAGTTAATGAAGATCAGAACCTATCAGTTTTCTGATACCAAGTAGTTCAAAGTATTTTTCCAAACTTCTGTTACTGAATTTTTTTTTTTTTAAAGATTTTATTTATTTGACAGAGAGAAACACAGCCAGAGAGGGACACAAGCAGGGGGAGTGAGAGAGGGAGAAGCAGGCTTCCCGCTGAGCGGGGAGCCCGATGTGGGACTCGATCCCGGGTCTCCGGGATCATGACCTGAGCCGAAGGCAGTTGCTTAACCAACTGAGCCACCCAGGCACCCCCTGATTTTGTTTTTTAAAACATCTGCTTATTTTACAGAGAGCAAGGGAGAGAGCAGGCACGTGAGCAGGGGGGAGGGGCACAGGGAGAAGCAGAGAGAATCTCTGAGTCCCCGATGTGCTCGGAGCCCGATGTGGGGACTTGATCTCACAACCCTGAGATACTGACCTGAGCTGAAATCAGGACCTGGCCACCCTACCATGCTACCCAGGCGCCCCAACCATGTCATTTGTTTTCAACACAAGTGTGTTAGAAGAAACTTCTCTAAGTCTGCCAATAAGCCTCAAGGTGAACTGTTCACACCTCTGACACCAGCCTCGTAAGAAGGGCCGGCACACGCCCGTACACCGTGCACTAGGGCTCCCCTCTAATTTGGGGGCTCTGGAAAATCAGGGAAACGGACGCTACAGCCGACCACGCAGTGAGACGAGGCAGGGGAGGGACCGGGCGCTCTGCCCCGTAAGGCTTGACCCACCTCTCGCCAGATGTGACCTTGCAGGAGTTAACCTTGTGCTCTGGGCCTCACTCTTCTCACGCGTCACCGAGTGACAAGAGTTATGGAATCACACAGGATTGTCGTGACCTCAACTAGAACAGACGCCAAGACAAGCTGCACAACTACTCTGCTGACTGTTCTCTGAGAAGTTTGAAAAAAAAATTGTATGCCAAAAAAAGGAAGGAAAAAAAAAATCCCACAGTAGATACCTTACACACTTAAGGACCTACCACGTGCAAAACCACTGTGCTGGCTCGGGCCCAGGTGTGAGGGTGGGCGAGGACAGGTGATGGGGGGGTGCAGCAGGAAGCACCCAGCGCAGAGCAGCCGGCTGGCAGGGAGGGCACACCGAGGCCCAAGGCAGACACCAGACCGCACAGCCCACCTCCTGGCCTCGCCCAGCTTCCTCCCTCCCTCCCTCTCTCCCTACAGCTGCCGGAGGCTCAGCTGGCCACTGGGCAGGCAGATGTCAGTAGCTCAGCTGTCCGCTCCTTGACACCCTGAGGGATTACAAGCAGCACCGTGAGAAGGGACGGGAGGTGCGTCTGCCGGGGAGGCTGAACAGAGCTCCCAGAGAACCACAGCTCCCTGCTCTGGACGCCCGCCCGAAGCTCTGGAAGCCAGTGCAGCACGGGGGGCCAGCAGGGGGGGCCCACGCAGGGAGCAGAGGGGCCCAGGGAACGCCAGTGGGAGATGCAGAGTGACACTAGCGGCAAGGAGACAGCCCTCAGTGGGAGCACAGGGCTCTGGGTTCACACGGGGTCCTCCTGGGACTCCTGCCTTCCTCTTCTACTCCGGAGTCCCGTCACAAGGCTGGGGAGAGACCCCAGGGCACAGGTGCATCCCCACACGGACATGGCGGGTAGATGGACAATGAAGACCAAAGTGAAAAGATCAGGACCGCAGAGGCCAGGCTGCCTCCAACCGGCCGGAGCCCCTCTGCCCCACGGAGCAAGAGAAAACAGGAAGAAGTCGGCGCAGGACCCACCCTGTACCTGTCGGGCTGGAGGCCACGCACGTCTCCACCAGCCAAGCACAAGCTACGCGCAGGGGAGGAGCGGCCGGCCGGGGGGGCCTGCGCCCACGGCTCACCTGATTGCACAGACAGGCCAGGAGGCGGCGGCGACGGGGTGAGTGGTTTTCCTGGGGTAGGTGAGGTCAGACAGTGGTGGGAGGGGTGGACGGAGGTCATTGCCGGCTGCCCTCCGCAGGGTGCTGGCCTGCAGTTATTGACATAAATAAAGACTTGGTGGTCTAAAAGAGGTTGCCGTGAGGGAAGAGGGAAAATAAAAATGAACAAATAAATAAATAAAAATAAAAAATAAAAATGAAAGAGCCCAGAAACAAGGATGAGGGGACAGAAAAAAAGGGGGGGGAGGTGAGGGAGGGGAATGGCAGAAGAAGAATCAGAAGTGCTTTTGGTTAGAAACAAAAAGGAAAAAAGGAAGGAAATTTAAACAAAAATCTCAGCACAATTACATCATCGAGCTTCTGCTACACAGAGGTGCCAGGTGGCCCGTGTCCTGCTTCCCTGCCGAGCCCACACCTGGCCCACCCGCCCCGGGGGCTTCTCCAGGAGACACTGTCTAGGACAAATTTGAGGACCAGCCACCTCTCCCCAGCCCCCGGCAGCCAGATGGAGTGTGGATCCCATCAGGGCCCCCCCAAAACCCCGCCCTGGCCCAGGACAGCCCAGTAATCAGCAAATGCCTGCGACAGCTTCGTTCCTCCGATCGGCCGAGGCCAATCCCCCCACTCTCCCCAGACTAAAAACAAACCTGCTCTGTGAACCCTAGAGATACACTCCCGGCTGGCAGACTCCCACACACCCACCTTCTTGGCAGAAAGGGCCAGTTTTTTGGCTGGTGGAGGAGACATGATGCTTGCGGGCTCGGTGGCGGTGCCGCTCAGGACAGGGGACTTGGGCTTCACCACCTTGGGGTCGTCTCCATCCGGCAGTGCTCTGGAGTGCGTTCCCTGAGAATCCCCCAAGTGGACAGCTCCGTTCTTGGGCGTCTGGGGGGCCTTGCTGGGGTCACTGCTGGCAGAGTGCTCCGGGCTGGAGCTGCTGGAATTCCTCTTATCGAGCTTAGGGCTCTCGCCACTCACCTTGGGCCCATGGCCGTTGGCAGTCACTCCAGCTGGGAGCCTCGGTGAGGTAGAGAGGGCGGCGCCCCCACCGTCCCAGGAGCCCTGCTGGTGGCTCTCGCTCCTGCTGCCGGTCCCGCTGCCGGTCCCACGGAAGCCCTGAGGAGCTCTGCGTGATGCGGGGAGGTGCTGCAGGGGCGCTGGTTTCTTGACTTTCTTCCCAGACTCGTCCGGAGTGGTTGGTGTGTGCGGGGCTGTCTTGGAGAGTCGGGGGGAAGGGGAGCCCATGGGTGGCTTTGGAGGAACGTATCCATTCTGAGCCTTCAGACTCGACATGGAGCCGTTCCTGGAAATGGGCACGCCAAGCTCCTCAGTGGCCGGCAGCTTCTTCATTGGCACCGAGTCCCGGCGCTGCGGGAGAGCAGAGCAGAGGACATGGGTCACACTCCGGAGGGGGCGCGGGCCGGCGGTTCCCCCCCGAGGTCACAGCACCTTCTGCAGCGGGCGGGGGTTCTGCCGAGCAATCCCAGACCGATCACCTACACGGACGCACGGTTAAGACTGCTGCTTCTTTGAACGCCTTCGGTATCCTATGAGCTGTGCACACGGGGGCCTCTATCTTTATGGCCCCTTTACTGAAAGCAGGATGTTTTTCATCAGGAGTGAAGAAATACAAAAAAGTAAAAAGTAAAAAAGAAAGCAGCAGAGTTCCTCCTACTGCCCGAAAGTGAGCACTGACGAATACGCTGGCACCTTCTTGTTTGGCCTTGCTCCCGGCGGCTCCGGCCCGCACACGGGCTCCTGGTCTCACCGGCACCCGCCTCGCTGCGTGAGGACTCCCCAAGCCGGCCTGTCTCCCCCGGCCACAGAAGCGAACAGCACCCGCCCAAGTACCTCAGCCGCCTCCTCCACAGGCCCATCAACCCCGGGGTCGGAATCGCTGGCTCTGGTCAAACGGTCCCCTTGGCCCGGGCCCGCGCTGCTCCTCACTCCCACCCCTGACTAGCGTAGGGTCTTCTAGAATCAAAGCTTAACAACATTTGGTTGCTGAACATTTGGATGAACAAACCAAGAGACTGAACCTCTTCCCTTACTTAGGCAATTCCCTGCTCGTTGCTGGGAGTGGTCAGGAGGCTACGGCGCCTCCGTGGCTGCCGACGCCCCCCGCGCGGGTCACCTGCTGGACTCTCACCCGCAGCACGAAGCTCTTCTTCAAAATCCCTGCTAAGGCGACGCCACGGCTGGCTCTTGCTACACTCACCCTGTGCTCTGAGTTCATCCGAACGAGTCCTTTATGTGCTGGAAACAGTGACCTTTTGTTGTACTTGCTGCAGATATTTTTAGATGCTTTTTTTATTTCTAATAGTTCACGTACAAAAATTCAAATTTTTATTTATCCAGTTTACTATTTGTTTTTCTAGACTTTCTTACAAAGTCTTCTCTCTTCTGGACGCTTACTGAGAATTCACTTCTACTTTCCTCCGAGCTTCTTCTTCTCTTCTTCCCCAAATTTAAAATTAATTTATCCTTTACTTACGTTCTTTCTAAAGAGAACACGACTTGGGGTGCCTTCAGCTCAGGTCATGATCCCAGGGTCCTGGGATTGAGCCCCATGTCAGGCTCCCCGCTTGGCCGGGAGCCTGCTTCTCCCTCTCCCTCTGCCTGCCACTCCCTCTGCTTGTGCTTTCTCAAATAAATAAAAACTTTAGGAAAAGGAAAAAAGGAGAGACCGTGTCTTCCCACTGCACTGTAAGACCTTCTCATTGGTCGAACATCCAAGCTTATGGAACTTACACAACCGCATTTAAAGTGAAATGGCTTTTGTGCGACTACAGTGTGTGTGGCACGTTATCTTTGTGATGCAAACGAGCATGGCCAGTGGCATGGCCCTGTGGTACTCCCAGTCCGGGCCCCAAGAGCAACCTCCTGGCCACCAGGCCATGGCCTTTCCTTACCACGTCAATCCCAACACCTCTTTCTCACACGCTGGAAGGGAAATGCAGATTTGCATGAGGACTAACACCCAGCGGGCCACAAGGGCGCCGCAGCCTGCGTTTGGATCTGACCTTCAGACTGAAGAGGACGAATCACGGACACAGTCAGCAGGAAGGACCACTATGTTTTTGAGTTACAGAAACTGTGCTGTAGTAAGGAAACCGCACCCCACTTTGCTAATACGACTGATCTGTAGTAGAAAAATTCAAATACACACAAAAACAACTTCCGACAAAAATAACTCGAAAATGAAGGTATTTCCCAATTGTTAACATTTTACATTAGCTTTCTTGCTCACTCACTCCATGTGTCTACACACATACGTGTGAGGTTTCTTTTCCCAACCGCCTGAATGTGTCTTAGACATGACGTTGCTTTACTACTCAGTACGTGCACGGGTATTCCTAAGAACAAGGCTGTTTTCCTAACACACCCCCAGCAGCAGCATCAACGGCAGGAAATTAACACTGCCAGAGACTGCCCACACCTTCAGTGCTGAATTGTGAGGATAAAACGCACTTCTCCCCAGACGCTTCGGTCGACTGTGCACGGCGGCTGACCCAGGACAGCGGCACGCCAAGCTACCATCTGCTCGGCTCGCCGGGTCAGGTTTTCGCATCACCGTCCCTCTTCCCGCCCGCCTCCCTGCCCCAGTGTCAGCTCGTGACTAATTTGAGAGAGAACACGGAATAGAACAGGACACACTGAGCTTTCCTGCCGTTGGGCTGAGTTCCTGAGCATGAAGAGGTCTGGGGGCTCCACGGCCCCGCAAGAGGCACAGGAAGGTCTGCTATATAAACACGGATCTTTTGAAACATGTACCTTTCCAGTCAGCGGGGAGCCGACGGTCCCATTGCCAACGTTCTTCTTGAAGGGGTCCGGAACCACACCTGGACGGCCGGGAAGTGAGGAGACAGTCCTGGAGAGGACGCCATCAGGACTCTTCTTCGAGCCTGGAATTCTATCAAAGGAAGAAAACCAGTCGCACAGCTCTTACTGAAGTCACAGAGGTGTCCCAGAGAGAACCCCGGCTCCCCGGATGTGCTTCTCTGAATTCCCACACTGCCCTTCCAACGACGGGGACATGTCACGGGGCCTCAGAGATCGGCTCAGCATAAACAGAGAGCCCAGCAGAGGTGGAGCCCCTCTTACACTAGATTCTTGCTTTACCAGAAAGTCGGGGACCCCTCAGTCGCTGTGCCCAAATTCACACAACAGCTACGAAGCAGCAAAAAAGCCTCCAGTCTCCACGTCCTCCAACCTCCAGGTCGGTGACAACCAGCCCCAGAGAAGGTGACTGGCCGCAAATCTCCGACAGGTTCCTTCACTCCCCACAGTGGAAGGTGCGTCGGCAAGCCACCATCCACACACAACGCATCTCGTTTGTGGCAATGGCAGAAAGGAAGAAGTGACTTTCCCGTCCGTTCTATTCCAAGTCAGCTCCGCGTGGAGCAGGCCGACGGAATCCTGCTCTGACCTCCCCAGAGGCGCTGGCTGTTACTCAGCTGGGCTGGTGTGGTCGAGAGGGGCACTTCCCTGGGGACGATGCTCCTGCCTCAAGGGACCGGGACGAGGGCCGCCCGCTTCCCTCCTGCGCGCTCTCCATGGTGCCCGCACAGCAGAGGCCGGGAGAGCAGAGGGCAGGCGCTCAGGAGGGCGGCACAGCGGTCACTCACCGCAGATAGAAGAGCACGTAGGCCTGCTGGTTCAGGACCACCGTGATGTTGCTGGAGTGCACCAAGGAATCGTTCATCTGGTACCACTGTCCGTTGCTCGCCTGCGGCACCGGCGCAGTAGGAAACAAAACGGGACAATCAGCACGCATTCCATGATCCTTAGTTTTTAAAGAACGAAATTAAAAATCTGTGAACTGCCACATCTCTCCACGTGCTAATGAACGAGCAATAAAACGTCCCACGCTTGTCTGGCTGTGAATGGGACCACGAAGTGTGCCTTGAATCCCTGTTCCTTCTGGTGCCCCAACAGATGCGAGCTTTCCCCTCTGAAGGCTGTTTCAGGTCTGCGCAGCCCAGCATCTCCCCCCCCCCTGATATCCCAGGGTTTCAGGGTTGGGCCCTGCAAACGCCCCCCTCTGGCGTCCCATCCAAGGACAAGGACACTGCACCTCCTAGTGGGATGGGCTTGAAAGCCATCTGTGCTCTCCATTCCCCGCAAACAATGACAAACACTGGTCACTCTCCACGGAGGCCACGTTTGGAACCGCCACAGGCCCCGGCACGTGACGCGGACCACCTGCACACGGGAGCGCTGACCTTCACGTAGCAGTAGTAGTGGCCCGCGTGGCAGCTGTAGCCAGAGTGCACCAGGACTGCGTACAGCCCATACATGACAGGCTCTCCGCTGCTCTGGGACATATACGGACGGATGTTCAGGAATTCCGGATAGCCCACATCCTGTAGGAAAAGCCAAGGATAAGGCAATGAAAACTGATCCGCAGGGAAGAGGGTCAATTCACCACCCCCATCCACATAAAATGCGTGATCCCCCAGCTGGTCTTTGACAGTCTGGGGGCAACCGGGCCTGCGGCAACGCTGTACTAACAGCCCCCTGGTCAAGGCTTAAAGAACAGGAGGCAAACCAACCGACCGACCGACCGACCGACGCAAAACCCTATTTTACTGTCCTATGAAGACCTTCCTGATGTATTCCTGCCTCTGCCCCACCCGCACGGCCGCTCTCGCCCTGTGTGGGCCCTCCCTGCCACTGAAGGAACAGGGAGGCGACGCCCGGGTCTGGGTCCTCAAAGAAAAAGGCACTCCATGGAGCCAACGGTCACATTACGAACTGTAACTGCGGGGGTCAGGACAAAGGTCACGTCAGAGTTGATTTCAAAATCTGACAATTTTTCTCGCGCCTGGGTGGCTCAGTCGGTTAAGTGTCTGCCTTCGGCTCAGGTCATGATCCTGGAGTCCTGGGATCGAGTCCTATGTCAGGTTCCCTGCTCAGCAGGGAGTCTGCTTCTCCCTCTGAGTCTCTCCCCTCTCATGCTCTCTCTCACTCTCTCTTAAAAAATAAATAAGATCTAAAAAAAAAAATTTGACAATTTTTCATGGGGAAGTATTTTCAAAAATTATGTTTGAATGGTAAGAGATTTACTTTCATTTCTATCTATACACACTTAAAAAAAAAAAGATTTGAGAGAGCAAGTAAAGAGTGATGAAGGGAGGGGAGAGAGAAACTTTAGCACGTTCCTTGTTGAGGTAAGAAACCGATGCAGAGCTTGATCTCAAGACCCTGAGATCACCTGAGCTGAAACCAAGAATCTGACCTTTTGCCGACTGAGACAGCCAGACACCCCGTACATGCTGACTTTTTAAAAATGAAGTATAGGAGCGCCTGGGTGGCTCAGTCAGTGAAGCATCTGCCTTCAGTTCAGGTCATGATCTCGGGGGCCTGGGATTGAGCCCCCGCGCGGGGCCTCCTGCTCAGTGGGGAGTCTGCTTCTCCCTCTCCCCGCTTGTGCTATCAAATAAAATCTCAAATAAATAAACTATATAATTTACGTGGAGTAAACTGCAGAGTTCTGAGGCATATGGCCGAATGTGACCCACAGTCCCTTCAGGACACAGACATCAACCCAGAAAATTCCCCTGTGCCCTGGAGAACGGCTCCATCTCAAATACCCATGGTTGTGATTTCTGTCATCGATCAGCTCTGCCTGTTCCTCAGCTTCATACACCCAGAAACATGGATATATACTTGGTTGTGTCCGGCTTCCTTAGGTCCACATAGTACCTGTGGTATCGGCCTGATGCACCTTCTTCCTTCCAGCGACAAACTCGAGGTCTCAAAATCCAATACACAAAACAAGATCACGATCCCCAACGTAATCTTGCCAGATATGGGACCCCAACAATCAGATCCAAAAACCAGTTTCTCAAACTGTTCCCATGGAAAACCAGTTCCAGGAGATGTTAAGGTGAAATATGAGCACTTCAGGGCAAAACCACAAGGATCTCATTGACCACTGATGGTGTCCCACAGACTTGAGATTGCACTGCATACACGGTACAACGTAAGCAAGTTCACTGTCAGTAAAATGAATGAATGAATGGGCCCCAAACAATTAACTCGAGAAAATTCTTCACAAGAGGTGCCTGGGTGGTTCAGTTGGTTGAAATCCGACTTCGGCTGAGGTCACAATCTCGGGGTCCTAGGACTGAGCCCCATGTCAAGCTTCCTGCTTGGAGAGGAGTCTGCTTCTTCTTCTGTCACCCTCCCCCTGCCCTGCTTGTGTGTGCCCATTTGCTCTTTCACTCTCTCTCAAATAAAATCTTTAAGAAAACTCTTGACAATAAAGTTCCCTACTGGAGATTCAAAATACAACACAGATTATTAATAAAGGCTCTGAAAAGGCCTGCAATTAAAAAGGACTGAACTTCTGGTGGTGCCTGGGTGGCTCAGTTGGTTAAGCGACTGCCTTCAGCTCAGGTCATGATCCCGGAGACCCGGGATCAAGCCCCACATCAGGCTCCCTGCTTGTCGGGAAGCCTGCTTCTCCCTCTCTCACTCCCCCTGCTTGTGTTCCCTCTCTGGCTGTGTTTGCTGTGTTTCTCTCTGTCAAATAAATAAATAAAATCTTAAAAAAAAAAAGGACTGAACTTCAGCTTGGCAGTTCCCAAACTCTGCTGAGCACAGACAGCTTTCAAAGTATAATACAGTTGTGAGAATAAAACACAGTATCTTGTAAACATACAACACAAACTTTCTGCGGGAACCAGTTTGGGGAAATGCTGATGTAAGCATGCCCACCAGTGAGGAAGCTGAGGCTCCGACAAGTGCTGTGCCCCAAACCACCTAAGTCAGTTCTAACCACTTTTATGATAAGACATCTTCTAGGGGCGCCTGGGTGGCTCAGTTGGTTGAGCGACTGCCTTCGGCTCAGGTCATGATCCCGGAGACCCGGGATCGAGTCCCACATCGGGCTTCCTGCTCGGCGGGAAGCCTGCTTCTCCCTCTCACTCCCCCTGCTTGTGTTCCCTCTCTGGCTGTGTTTCTCTCTGTCAAATAAATGGAATCTTAAAAAAAAAAAAAAAAAATGATAAGACATCTTCTATTAAAACACCACTGTGCAGGGCACTTGGTGGGCTTGGTCGGGGGATTGTCTGACTCTTGATCTCCAGGTCCTGAGTTCAAGTCCCATATTGGGGGTAGAGATATGACTTTAAAAAATAAAGTAAAATAAAATGTCAATGCATGAAAGTAAGCTGTTTTTTTTTGTTTGTTTGTTTAAGATTTTATTTATTTGACAGAGAGAAACACAGCCAGAGAGGGAACACAAGCAGGGGGAGTGAGAGAGGGAGAAGCAGGCTTCCCGCCGAGCAGGGAGCCCGATGTGGGGCTCGATCTCAGCTCTGCGGGATTATGACCTGAGCCGAAGGCAGTTGCTCAACCAACTGAGCCACCCAGGCGCCTCTGAAAGTAAGTTTTTGCTCTACTTTCCACAAAAAGACACGGCGCACAACTGCACCTAGATTAGCCGTGGAACAGCACGTGGTAGATGAGAGCTCCACAGCACAGGGTTCACGCTTCCCCTTAAGGAAACCTTGAGCTTCTGTATTGGGAAACTGCCACACACAGGCTGAGGTTGGGAAAAAGAACCTCGTTAAGACAGTAGTTCTTGGGGCGCCTGGGTGGCTCAGTTGGTTAAGCGACTGCCTTCGGCTCAGGTCATGAACCCGGAGACCCGGGTTCAAGCCCCACATCGGGCTCCCTGCTTGGCGGGAAGCCTGCTTCTCCCTCTCTCACTCCCCCTGCTTGTGTTCCCTCTCTCACTGTGTTTCTCTCTGTCAAATAAATAAATAAAATCTTAAAA
>PITA01019495.1:0-37495 GCA_004023965.1 Spilogale gracilis | reverse complement strand
CAAAGGCAAACTCGAAATGGATGAAAGACCTCAATGTGAGGCAGGAATCCATCAAAATCCTGGAAGAGAACATAGGCAGCAACCTCTTTGACATCGGCCACAGCAACTTCTTTCAAGACACGTCTCCAAAGGCAAAGGAGACAAAAGCGAAAATGAACTTCTGGGACTTCATCAAAATAAAAAGCTTCTGTACAGCAAATGAAATAGTCACCAAAACAAAGAGGCAACCCACAGAATGGGAGAAGATATTTGCAAATGACACTACAGACAAAGGGCTGGTATTCAAGATCTATAAAGAACTACTCAAACTCAACACCCAAAAAGAAGAGAACACATAAAAATTGGGCAAGAGACATGAAGAGGCACTTCTCCGTAGAAGATATACAAATGGCTAACAGACACATGAAAAAATGTTCAGCGTCACTAGCTATCAGGGAAATTCAAATCAAAACCACACTGAGATACCAACTTACACCAGTCAGAATGGCCAAAATTAACAAGACAGAAAACAACAAGTGTTGGAGAGGCTGCGGAGAAAGGGGAACCCTCTTACATTGTTGGTGGGAATGTAAACTGGTGCAGCTGCTTTGGAAAACAGGTGGAGATCCCCTAAAAAAGTTAAAAATAGGGCTACCCTATGACCCTTCAATTGCACTACTGGGCATTTACCCCAAAGTGACTGATGTAGTGAAAAGAAGGGCCATATGCACCCCAATGTTCATCGCAGCAATGGCCACAATCGCCAAACTGTGGAAAGAGCCAAGGTGCCCATCAACAGATGAATGGATAAAGAAGATGTGCTACATATATACAATGGAATACTATGCCTCTATCAGAAAGGATGAATATCCAACTTTTGTAGCAACATGGACCGGACTGGATGAGATTATGCTGAGTGAAATAAGCCAAGAAGAGAAAGTCAAGTATCTCATGGTTTCACTTACCTGCGGTGCATGAGGGGTAACCTGGAGGACAGTGGGAGAAGGAAAGTAAAGGGGAACTAGGGTAATCTAGGGAGGGAAACGAAAGAACAGAGACTTTGGACACAGAAACAAACTGAGGGACTTGGAGGGAGGGGTGTGGAGGGATGGGAGAGCCTGGTGGTGGGTACTGGGGACACCTAAAGCATGGAGCACTGGGTGTGGGGAGCCAGGAATGTATCTTGGAACACTGGAAAAAAAAATTTTTAGTAACAATAAAAAAATAAAAATAAATAAATAAATAAATAAAATAAAATACACATCAGATTTGAAGGACATAATATGGAAAAAATAACGTAAAAAGTCTTAATCTGTATATAGTTACATGTTTAAATGATAACATTTCAGATTTATTAGGTTAAATAAAATATATTTGTATTAAAAAAAAAAGAAATTTTGGTCTCTCTGATGAACAAAGTGCTACCTCATTGAGCTGAATAGTCAGAGAATCAGACAAATCTGATTGAGGTGGGCAGGGAGACAAAAGTGAGACAAATTGCTCCTCACCCGGGGTCTTTTGATCCTTTTTTGGGATTTAGGACCAAGACCTCAGTATGGTGTTCCCAAAGACCTTAAAGTCTCTGTGATGATCAAAGCAAGTCATTGGGATTTGGCGTTCCAAATTAGAAATTCAAAGCCTGTGAGTTTGAAGACCTGATTTGGAATGAGTCTCCACAGCCTATAATGAATTTGCACAACAATAAAGACAATGGGTGTCAGACAGCCCTGGGTGCAAATACTGACTCCGCTTATAACTAAAACCACAAACAACACTTTCCTTACTTTGGTCTCTGTGGAATGAGAAGAATTATACCCACAAGATGAGATATTGTTTAGAAAGGTGTTCAACAAATGCTAACTGTGGTCATTCGTCTTAAAGAATATCATAGAACTCTGAAAAATGTTTTCAAATGGAAATACATTTAATCACAATCAGATACTAGTTTACATATACTAGTTTGGCTATAATAAAAAAGACAATAACAAGTTTTGGCAAGGATGTGGAGAAATTGGACCCTTGTACACATAGCTGATGAGAATGTAAAATGGCATAGCCATTTTGGAAAACAGGTTGGCAGTTCCTCAAAAAGTTTAACTAAGTATAGATATTCCCATGACTCAGTAATTGCAACCGTAGGTACAACCCAAGAGAACTGAAAACATATGTCCCCTCAAAAACTTGCACAAGAATATTCATAGCTACATAATAGCCTAATAGTAGAAACACTGCAAGTGTCCATAAACTGATAAATGAACAAATAAAATGTGGTATACCCTACAATGCAATATTATTAGGCAATAAAAAGAAATGAAATACTGATATATGTTCCAGCATGGATGGAACCTTAAAAGTTTTATACAAAATAAAAGAAGCCAGACACAAAAAGCCACATATTGTATCATTCCATTTATATGAAATGTAAATAAATTGATCAAGATAGGCAAATCCAAAGAAATAGAAAGTAGATTAGTGGTAGCCAGGGAGCAGGGAGAGAGAAGTATAGGGAGTGAATGTTAATGGTAGAGTTTCTTTGTGGGGGGACTGATAAAAATGTTCTGGAATTAGATAGTGGTTAATGATTGTACAACTCTGTGAATATATTAAAACTACTGAACTGTGTACTTTATAAGGGAATTGCATGATATGTGAACTATATCTCAATAAAGCTGTTATAAATTATATAGCCTTAAAAACAAAAGAAGTTGCAGTAAGTTAATATCATATATGTGATCTGTGTTTCCAAAAAGAAAGGTATAGCATAAGGGAGGAAATAAGGAGGAAAGAAGAGTTATAAAAATAACCAGGACTGGTTGTTATCATTCCAAAAGGTTTAAAATTATTATTCCAACCTGGAGCATCATGAGAAGATAGAACTATGTTCAAAAAAGTGGTATGGAAAGGTTTCCAACAAAACAGAACTTAACTCTTTTAACAAAAGGAAGGCTAGCTTAAAAGAAAGATTTTTCAGGACCCCCCCCCCCTTTTTTACTTTATTTGGATTTGATGTTTAGATTGGCTTGGATTAAATTTGACTAGGTAAAAATTTTAAAATTTAAGCAAATAAATCTGACTAGGTAAAAAAAAATCTTTTGGGAAATTAATATTTATCAAGTATTATTTTCTCTCATATTAGTAACAGTATAAAAGAAGCAAAATATCAAGAAATAGTGGGGCAAGAACCATACAATGGAGTCAGAAAAACTCCCTTTCTTTAGAATAAAGAGGCTAATTTTAAAATGCTGAGTGTGGGACCTGGAATGCAAAACATCTCAAGTTGGCATTTGAATGCTTTCTACTCCCAAGCCCATCACATTCTTTCCTGTGTCTCCACGTTAAGGCTGGGCAAGAAAGCTCATCAATTCTGATTGTGATCCAAATTAGATGTGGCCTCCTACCTATGAGAACCCATGATTTCAGTAGTAGTTGGCTTATATTCAGTTCTTAGAATGCTTATCATCATAACATTATGATAAAACACGGGCAGATATAAATAGGTGTCATTTATTCTAATTTAAATACTTTAGAATAAATTATTCCTTTTTTAGACAAGTTCTTCTCGGGCAAAATTACATAAATTGAAGGTATTTTTGTTGTAATTGTAAAAAGTCCCTCTACCTAAAATGGTTTAAGTTTATAAAGGCCACCTGATTCCTTCCAGCTCAAGAAGGGTCAAATTACTATGTTGCTTTGGATACCCTTCAACTTGTTCTGTTTTCTTCAGAAACTGAAGCTCAGAGAAGCTAGGTAAATTGGTCAAGGTAACACAGTAATGGTTGGCCTTATTTAAACTCCAGGGGTTTTTTGCTCCAAGTTCATTGCTTTTTCTCAACATCTCCCAGTTGCCTCACATCATTACAGCTTTTTCTTTGGACTATTTAAATTCACTCTAGGCAACATTTCCCTTGGCAAAAAATTTTAACAAAATATGCTCTCTTAATAAAAAAGAAGGATGTGTATTTCTTCATATAACTTAAAAGGAGGGGTTTCAGATTGGTTAAGTGCAAAAAATAAATGCAATCATGGTAGCTTTAAGGGGGAATAAATAAGTGATTTTGTGGTATCATTAGCCTACTGGACAGGATCAGATATGGGACTGACTCTTGAGTGATTTATTTTGGTCTTTTATTTAAAGCAGCCCTTATTTTTAGATTGTTTGATTAACAGCCAAATTAGAAGCTCAGCAAATTTCTGGATGGGTGATTTTAACTTTTCAGATTTGGAGATGCCCTTTTATATCCACTATCCTCTAAAAATGAAACCAACCTTTCTTCAGGACACTGGTCCCAAGAGGCATCATCTAGAAGCATCTTAAGCTCTCTAAATACACCAGAATAAATTAAAAACCATATTCAAGAATAAAACCAGTCTACACATCATATTAGATGTACTCTCCCAGCTCTCTTAGGCTAGTATGTGTTTTTTTTAAGATTTATTTATTTATTTATTTATTTATTTATTTATTTGAGAGCAGATCAAGAGAGAGAGAGAGAGAGAGAGAGAGATTATAAGAGTGGGGGTGGGGGTCGGGGGCACAAACAGAGGGAGAGTGAGAAGCAGATTCTCTGCTGAGCAGGGAACCTGATGCAGGGCTCCATCGCAGGACCCTGGGATCATGACATGAGCCAAAGGCAGATGCTTAGCAGACTAAGCCACCCCAGGTGCCCCAGGCTAGTTATTTTCTATTTATCAAAATTAGCTGCCTCAGAAACCTATCAAGCAGAATATTCCTTCTCTTCTTAGCCATTGTTGGCTTAAGCCATAAAATCCTACTTGTGAAGCTAATGAAATTGGCTTTTAAAAAGAAAAGAAAAGAGAAAAGAAAAAGGAAGGAAGGAAGGAGAAAGAAAGAAAGAAAGAAAGAAAGAAAGAAAGAAAGAAAGAAAGAAAGAAAGAAACAAAGAAAGAAACAAAGAAAGAAACAAAGAAAGAAAGAAAGAAAGAAACCAATAGATTTAATAGTTCCTTATACAACCCTGAGCTTTGGCTGACAAGAATTGAGCTCACAGAGAAAGCAGTGCTCAGATGGGACTGGAATAGGGCCAGAAGGGAAGGCAAAGAAGCCCTGCTTTAGAGTAACTTGGTTACTTCTTAAGAACCCAAATGTGAAAAGATAACAGTGAGTGGTTGAGGTCTCTGCCAGACCACCTTAAGTTCTGTGAGGACCAAAAAAAAAAAAAGAATGACATACAGGGCCTCACTTCCTGATGGTTTGTGGTTGTTTCACATCCAGTCACCCTCACCAGCCTTTTTGAGAAAAGAATATACAATGTATATATTTAGGATTCTCCTTAGGTGGGAATGTAGTTCCAGAGAACTACCTCTTCCATTGAATGCAGGGGTTGAGAATATGACCTATGGCCAATCTGTGTGTTCTATCCTTTGGTCAGAATAATTGGTTCAGACCCATCAATACCAATAACTGTAAATTCTGGAACCTCTCAGATTTTGTGGGAGAAGACTATCCTTTCTGTTGGACTGAGAGGAAATCTAGAGCGGCCAAGAGGACACTGTGTAGAGCCTCAGCATTAGCCTGGATCCAATACAGTAGAAAGAAGAGCTCAGAGGTGGACACAGAAAGAAGCTGAATTGCAACTGCACTGCTTGAACCTCAAATCCTCCCACAGCTGAAAAGCCTGGATTTTTTAGTTAGATAGGCCAATAAATTCCCCCTCTCTGTTGAACTAATTCAAGTTGGGTCTTCCAATGCTGGCAGCAGAAAGATTCCAAACTCTTATATTTCATTTACGCAAATGTTTTTGTGTAAAAACTATAAAATATAAATGCATTCATATTTTCAGCCATTTCTGTTGGGAGATAATTTTCTGAATGTGTTGAAATAGGCATTGTTAGATACATATCTAGGACAAATGGAAGCAATTATGTACTTTGTAAAATATGAAACTGTGCAATATTACTGTGTTGCTCCAGAGCATTATTACAATCAGAACTCCTACACATTCACATCACTGGCCACCACTGGGACCACAGTGAATCTGACCAATCTGAGGTCAGCAGTGCCCAGACTGTCACATGCAGAGAGTTGTTTATTTATGTAAGCAATCAAAATTCCTCAATTAAACTCAGTAGAAGATGATGTTTCACTTCATAAGCAATGTAAATCAATTTAGGAGTGAATCACCCATGGTCAGAGATTAATAATAAAATAATAAGGGTATGCAAAAGAAAGTTTGAGTGAAAAAAGACCGTAACATTTGATTTGGGTCATGAAAAAAAAAAAGCAGAGTCTTCTACTGGCCTCATGTACGACTTTCTGTTTTAAGTCCCGATTGCTCTAAAGATACCACCAATGGAATACAAAGAAAAGGAACATTTAGAAATAAATCAGTCAGGAGGCTTTCTGTAGCACAATCACAATTTAAACTGACTTAGCGAATGGGAGCATCTATTGACTCATGCAACCAGAAAGAGCAAACTTTAGCGTCAGTTCAGCCAAAGGTTTGTAAGATCATCAGGGCCATTGCTTCCCAGTTTTACAGTTCCTTTGGTTGTGCAACTCCTTCTTGTGGTGGCTTTCCAGTTGGGCTAGCTTCCCAAGGTAGCAAGGTAGGTGTCGGCAGCTTCTAGGACCAAAATTTTCTTGTTTACATTGGGGGAAAGAGGAGCTTCCTTTCTTTCTCACCATAAAATCAAATTCTTATACTTCACACTGCCTGGACTTTCGCATCTCTGAAAAAATTATTGGGCCTAGAGAAGTCATGAACCACAGTAATTTCAGGCCTGGGAAAATGAGCCTGTGCCTGAGCCAATATCATAGCCAGAAAAGACTAATGAGAATACCTCTCTAGAGATAGGGAAGAAGTTGATCCCACCTAGCTACATGGTTTCTATCCAAGGCAAGAGGGTGAAATTGGTATTACAGAGCAGGTATGATTTTTTTTTTTTTTTTTTTTTACTATCATGTACCAGACTGGACATAGCCATTTAGGGTGGTCTACTTGGGCATTTGTTTAGGTTGCCAAGCTATAGGGAAGTTTAACTGGAAATGTACCCAGGTGAAGAATATTGTTCAGGGCCATCCTATGTGAGGGTCATTGTATTCCTTAGCCTTGCATAATTCCATGCTACTTTTCTCTTAGGGAAAAATGGAAACTAGGAAGAGATGAATTCTCACAGCATATGTATCTACCACTACTATTGCCTATTTTTGCTGTATATTTTCTCAAGATTATTGCTACTACATCATAGCATGCTTTTCCCAAACCAACAGCCTGGTGTATTAGGGCCTTTGGCCTTATTCTAATACATCAAATATCTATTCCAAAGATACTGATTTTCATACCCATTTTTTTAACACTATCATATGGACCACATTCAAATGAATGTTTAGATGGTATTACTACTGGATACTAAAAACATTTTAAGTCATAATAACAGCAAATGGTAAAATAAAGACAAAATAATTACTGTTACAAATCCTTTGCAACAGACAATTTGGGGACCTTAGGTCATGTCCTCTGAGCCCACTCCTGACTGCCAGTGACCATCAAATGACTCGCCATAGCCACACCATCAGTCATTTCCATTCTCTATCTCAGGGCCTTCTTTGAACTCTAAAGGCACAGGTACCTACTTGGCCCATTGGCAAGCAACATCAGGAAATACAGCAGGTGCTCAATAAATATTGGCTGAATGAGTGAACATTAGAGTATAATAGATTGCTATTAAACTGCCTTGTCAAAAAAACAAAACAAAACAAAACTGCCTTGTCCATAGACGAAATATGGGTTCTTGCTATGCTGCAAGGGGCAAACATGTCTGTCCAGAAAAACTTTGCACTGCTGGAAAGGTTCTAAATCAGTGCTATCCTGTTCAACCACCACTACCCGCACGTGGCTGGTTATTGAGCCCTTGAAAAGTGGCTCCTGTGAGTAAATAACTAAATTTACAATTACATTTAATTCTAATTAACTTGCACTTAATTTTTTAAAGATTTATTTATCTATGATGAGAGAGATGGCAAGAGAGGTAACACAAGCACGGGGGAGTTGGAGAAGGAGACTCAGGCTCCCTGGCCGGATATGGGCTTGATCCCAGGATGCCGGGATCATGACCTAAGTAAGCTGAAGGCAGACACTTAACAACTTAGCCACCCAGGGTCCCCTACACTTAAATTTAAACAGCCACATTTGTCTATATAGCTACTGTATTGGACAGCACAAGATAAAAAATGTCAAGTACTGCCACAAAAGTCCTCTTACTACTTGCCACACTCAGCCAGGGAAGCATTTATGTAGTAACAGTTGGTGGATACACAAAATTATTAGCCTAGTTGGTAAACTGCATGGCTGGGCTCAGCCCCATGTCAAGCACTGTAGAAGGCATTTCTTTTACTTGACTCAAAGTCAAGACCTAGCAAAAACAGGTAGATGGAACCAAAAACCCGGTGTGATTACTTTAGTCTGTGTTTCTGATGAGCTTTGAATACAAACTTTCAGTGCTGGATTTCCCTGTGTTGGCTTAGACAGGAAGAGGACAGGGTGGTTTAGAAATACATGTAACATTTAAAATCCAGTATTTTCAGATCCATTTACATTTAGGTAAGAAAAAAGGTGCTGCTTTAAAAGAACCAGGCATGTCTATGAAAACATCTTTGAATCTTTTATCATGTGAAAAGTCCTTTTTCCAAGAAAAAGGAATACATGTTCTGTGTAGGTGCCAGTGTTCAAGTTGCAAAGGCTGAAACTCTCCGGTTTGAAAGAAGTTTCCAAACCAGCAAGCCCTGTTCCCCATCAATAATAATAATAATAATAATAATAATAATAATAATAATACTTTATGTGCACACATCTTGCTCTGTGTGGTTTCACAGATAGATCACAGGCAGGCATCAGGTACACAGGGTTTCTATGCTTGACTCTCTCACTGACTCAGTCTTTGATCTCAGAAGAGTTGGAGTCGATTAGATCAAGGACTCCTGGGCGCACAATGAGAATATTCACTCAAAACTCTAACACCAACACTTTTGACTCTGCTTTGATGAAATAGGTCAGGTAACAGCCATACACCATCATGACCAGTTCCCTAGGCTTTCCAGGAACCATATTCTGACATCACTATCTGAGAGATTTGCCTTTCCCTCTTCTCTTCTTCTTTGCATCCCTTTCTCTCTTCACCCTACTTTTCCATGATGATTGCTTGCATATCCACTCAGCCAACCAGTTAATAGCAAGGACAACTGTGATGCAGGTAGGTATGTCTCAAATATAGTCTTATTACTTAAACCTGCTTAGACTACCTGAGGTCATTGGTGACACTCTTTGTTTGAACTAGAGGATTTCATCTCTGCACAAAAGCAATTACTCTAAAGGCACGATGATACTTTATAATACCCCAGACCCAAATCCTCAGTTTCACTGCACTCCCCACAGTCTCCCACACCTAGATTCCAACTTGAATCTATTTATCAAGGTTTCCCCCTTGTAGGCACCCTTCTGGATTCAATCTACTGTAAAATTCAAGTTTCCAGGGTTAGTAGTGTGGCTCTTTGAGGGTTTGGAATCGTCCGCCACCCTTGCAAAATCGAAGACCTATGGGGAAGAGGGCATCATGACACCTCAAGCCAATTCAAAGGGCATGCTTTGAAAGACGGTGGAGGAGTAGGAGACCTAGATATCATCAGGTCCCAGGAGTTGAGCTATATCATTTTCTAACCAGTCAGAATATCTACAGACTCAACAGGACATTGAAGAAAAGAAGAGCAATAATTCCAGGAACAGAAAAGTGACCACTTTCTGGAAGGTAGGATGCAGGGAGAAGTGAATTGGAGACGACATTTGGCAACACAGACCATGGGAGGAGGGGCTGATTCCTGTTCAGTACTAGTGCAGCGGAGCACAAAATCAGAATATTTAAAAGTCTGCCACACTGAGGGATGTTGCCTCAGAGGCTAAGCACAGTGTGGAGCCCTTGCTGGGACAGTGTGGTCTCAGGACCCACAGTCACAGAAGGACCCAGGATGCCTGAGCACGGCAGAGCTCTCAGGTATTGGAGTGGGAAAACTGGCTGCAGAGACGGACCAAGAGGTGGGCTCTGACCTCAGGCTTACCTTACACCCTGATGAGAAACGCAGTCAGGCCACTTCTCTTTGAGCAGGGACCCCACAAGTGGCAGATCCCGGGAGACCCCCTCCTTCTTCCACTGGGAGGAACAGCATGGGAACACGCCACAGAATTTTCCTGGGTTTGGAGACTCCAAACATGGACATGCACCAGAGACAAAAATGCTTGGTCACAGGCTGGGAAAGCAGGGAGAACAGCCTGATTGACTGTTTTTATCTGAGGATGCACTGAGGGGTGGGGCCTTGAGCTCTCAGCTCCTCTAGGCCTTATACTGGGAGGCCACCATCTTCATTCACATCCTCCAAAGCTATGGAAAGTTTTCAGGGAAAAAAAAGCTGCCAAAAGCCAACCGGAGCAGATTACTTAGCCTAGCCCCTGGCAAGGGTGGTGCAATTCCATCTTTTGCAAAGACATTGGCCTCAGTATCATAAAAGCCATCTATGAAAAACCCACAGAGAAAATCATTCTCAATGGGAAAAAAAACTGAGAGCTTTTTCCCCAAGGTCAGGAACACAGTAGGGCTGTCCACTATCACCACTGCTATTCAACACAGTACTAGAAGTCTTAGCCTCAGCAATCAGAGAACAAAAAGAATTAAAAGGCATCTGAATCAGCAAAGAAAAAGTCAAACTCTTATTCTTTGCAGATGATATACTTTATATGGAAAAGCCAAAAGACTCCACTCAAAAACTGCTAGAACTCATATAAGAATTCAGCAAATTATCAGGATATAAAATCAGTGCACAGAAATCAGTTGCATTTCTATACACCAACAGCAAGACAGAAGAAAGATAAATTAAGAAGTTGATCCCATTTATAATTGCACCCAAAACCATAAGATACCGAGAAATAAACCTAACCAAAGAGGCAAAAAATCTGTATTCAGGAAACTATAAAGTACTCATGAAAGAAACTGAGGAAGACACAAAGAAATGGAAAAACATTCCATGCTCATGAACTGAAGAACAAATGTTGTGAAAATGTCTATGCTACCTAAAGCAATCTACATATTTAATGCAATCCCTATCAAAATACCATCAGGTTTTTTTTTTTCAAAGAAATGGAACAAATACTCTGAAAATTTATATGGAACAGGAAAAGACCCTGAAGAGCCAGAGGAATGCTGATAAAGAAAACCAAAGTTGGTGGCATGTCAATTCCAGAGTTCAAGCTCTATTACGAAGCTGTAATCATGAAGACAGTATGGTCAGACTTCAAGCTCTATTATGAAGCTGTAATCCTCAAGACAGTATGGTACTGACACAAAAACAGACATATAGATCAATGGAGCAGAATAGAAAACTCAAAAATGGGACCCTCAACTCTATGGCTAACTAATCTTTGACAAAGCAGGAAAGAATGTCCTTGGAAAAAGACAGACATTTCAACAAATGGTGTTGGGAAAATTGGACAGCCACATGCAGAAGAATGAAACTGGACCATTTCCTTACACAACACACAAAAATAGACTCAAAATGGGTGAAAACCCTCAATGTGAAATAGGAATCCATCAAAATCCTTGAGTAAAACACAGGCAGCAACCTTTTCGACTTCAGCTGCAGCAAATTCTTCCTAGAACCATTGCCAAAGGCAAGGGAAGCAAGGAAAAAAAAAAAGAAACTATTGGAACTTCATCAAAATCAAAACCTTTGCACAGCAAAAGAAATAATCAACAAAAGCAAAGACAACCGACAGAATGGGAGAAGATATTTGCAAATACATACCAGATAAAAGGCTAGTATCCAAAATCTATAAAGAACTTATCAAGCTCAACACCCAAAGAACAAATAATGCAATCAAGAGATGGGCAGAAGACATGAACAGGCATTTCTCCAAGAAGACATCCAAATGGCCAACAGACATGAAAAAGTACTCAACATCCCTCAGCATCAGGGAATTACAAATCAAAACCACAGTGAGATAGCACACTACACCAGTCAGAATGGCTAAAATTAACAAGTAAGGAAATGACAGATGTTGGCGAGGATATGGGGAAAGGGGAACTCTCTTACACTGCTGGTGGGATGGCAAGCTGGTGCAGCCACTCTGGAAAACAGTATGGAGACTCCTCAAAAAGTTGAAAATAGAGGTACCCTACAACCTAGCAACAGCACAACTGGGTATTTACCCTAAAGATACAAGTGTAGTGATCTGAAGGGACACATGCACCCAAATGTTTATAGCAACAATGTCCACAATAGCCCAACTATGAAAACAGCCTAGATGTCCATCAAAAGATGAATGCATAAAGAAGATGTGGTATAGTCATATAATGGAATACTATGCATCCACTAAAAAGAATGAAATCCTGCCATTTGCAATGACATAGATGGAAATGGAGGCTATTATGCTGAGCAAAATAAGTCAATCAGAGAAAAACAATGATCATATGCTCTCTCTGATATGAGGAATTTGAAAGGCAGTGCAGGGGGTCATGGAGGGTAGGGAGGGGGGAAAAATGAAACTAGAAGGGACCAGGAAGGGAGACAAACTATGAGACTCTTAATCTCAGGCAACAAACTGAAGGTTGCTGGAGGGTCGGAGGGAGGGATAGGGTGGCTGGGTTATGGAAAAAATAAAAATTAATTAAAAAGAAGAAAAGAAAAGAGAATTTAGACTTTATGACCACAGCTTTTACTCTGAGTGAACTGAGTTTCTACTGCAGAGTTTTGAGAAGGACTGACAAAGGAGACTGAACTTTTTAGGGCTCCCTCTGCTGCGTCTGGATCTACAAACACTACCCAGCCCTGTATTTCCCAGTGCTTGCTCTGCCAGTCTGGCAGGAAATCTTATTCTTACTCTGCCTACTAGGCTTACTTCCTCTCCCTTAGCATTTACAAGATCTGTCCTTCTGTCTCTGCTTCCAGACCCCACCTCAAGATCTGTCCTTCTGCCTCTGCTTCCAGACCCCTTCTTAGCCAGTTGGGCTGTTCTACCTGCTTACCCAAACTTTGCCCTTCTCTCTACTTCACCACAGCCAACACAGCCAGACCTGGCTATCATCCTTAACATCAAAGAAGTGTTAACCATTTATCATTTGTAAGCAGTATTGCACTCCATCTATATTTGACTTGGCTTAGTCGTCACCTTTTTCTCAGAGATCCCCAGACCACAGTGACCTTCTCCCACACTGGTATCTTGACATTCTTGATTTTTGTCACCCCTACTTCTTACCTCTACAGTCTCTGATTCCTCATTGGCTCCCACACTTTTTGTATATGAATCATTGCCTTTTGGTTATTATTGAAAAATCAACTCTGAAAATCTGGAAAATACAGAGAGGATTAACTAGGAAATATATACAGTTTTATAAAATTACAACTATAGGTATCTATATTGGAATTCTGCTTTTTTTTCCACTCCATGTGTTATCATGAGCATTTCCCCAACATTTTATTTTATTTTTTTTTAAAGATTTTATTTATTTGACAGAGAGAAACACAGCCAGAGAGGGAACACAAGCAGCGGGACTGAGAGAGGGAGAAGCAGGCTTCCCGCCGAGTGGGGAACCCGATGTGGGACTCGATCCCGGATCTCCGGGATCATGACCTGAGCCGAAGGCAGTTGCTCAACCAACTGAGCCACCCAGGCACCCAGTTCCCCAACATTTTAAATAAATAATTTTTATTGGCTTTGTATAATTCCATTGTGCGGTCGTATCATTATTGACTCAATCTTCTACTTAAGCATTTTGATTATTTCCAGGTTTTCGGTATCATAAACATGTTAAAAAATGATCTACACATAAATATCCAAATGGATCTCTGACCATTTCATTCTATTAAATTCCTAAAAAGGGAATTACTGGGTCAAAGGATAAAAACATATTTAAGGCAGGCTGCGAATCTTTAAATGAAGACTCCAAATTCCAATAGGAGTGAGAAGTCACAGAGAATTGTCCACTCCCTCAGGATCCCCTGACCATGGGCAGGAAATAAAGGTAGGGGTATGTTCTAGAATAGAACCCCTCCCCCTACCCTGGCCCCACCCAGTATGTGTTTAATCATTTAAACTGATTTCTAAAGACCTGTATCTGTCAGAGCATGTTAATCAATATTGATGAAGTAGCTTCAGTATCAGGGATAGCAGATGGGTAAACACACTTGATCTCACACCATTGTTAGCTTCAAGTTCTCCTTAAATGAGCAATGGGCACCAGACAAAAATGTAATCATCTTCTACACCTCTCTTTCAGTCCACAGAGTGAGACACCAATTGACCTTTGCTCTGATTCCTAATTAAATTCTGAAATTATACTAAATGTGAAGAGCAGCTATTCAATGGACATGAGAAATCTGTAAAGCATTAGTACCATATAGATCCAAAAAGGTGGGAACAGGAAATTGCTCAGGTATTTGCAACATCAGCAAAACAAAGAGAAAAGGATTTTATGCAGACATATCACAGCAGAGAACCAGAGGATGATTTTTTTCTTGAATTTTGTACAACAATCATCTTCTGAACAATTCATCTCCTACCCTTATATATTGATATATAAATACATATACACCAGTCATGTAAATCAAACTATCTTTTTTCAGATAAAGCAATGCAGATTATTTCATTTGTCTCAAGTCATCTATTTGAGCTAGATTCATTTTCTTCACTTTTATTTGAATACCTCTTACAAGCCAAACTTTGTATTTTCTTGGGAGATCTGCAAAACTGATTAAGACAGGATCTCTGACCTAGAAAAAGGCAATGTTTCTAGTCATGGAAGCAAAAATTTTGATGATGTCCCCAAGCATACTTAGGGAAAAATAAAAGCAGTAATATATTGAGATAGAAGTAAGCTAAACATAGCCTTGAAGTCAACTTTTGTGGATAGGCGAAAGCTACAAATGCAAAAAAAAAAAAAAAAGACATATAAATATGACTCTAATCCACAAATTCATTCTCACTATTGAAGACTAGAAATAAGATCTATTTACACTCAAATCAAAGCTCATGAAGATGAATAATTACTCTTTGAATCTTTTTCAATGTAATAATTACTCTTCATAAAAGCTCACAGTAAACATCAATTTCCATGTAATTAAAATCAGTGTCTTTGTTCATATAATAGGGTATTATCGTGTCACTCAAGATGTTGTCCAAGAAGGACAGACTGAGATGGGCAGAGTTGTTTCCAATTACAAATGCTATATGGGAACAGTCAATGCTAGCTATTTCAGTGATAGACTAGAGATTGTCGGTTGTCTAGATGCTTCCCTTTCCTCCTCCCTTTTCTCCTTCTAAGATAAAGATACTTGGGTCTTCCCCGTTTGCTATTTACTCCTTTCACCTGGACCTGAAGAGAGTCAAAAAGGTGAGGTCAAACATCAGTGTTGCTACTCCATAGCAGTTCTAATGAAAGGGTTTGACAGAAAATAATACTTAAGTATATAAAATAATACAAATAACACGTAAACATTTTCAGGGAATTTTCATTGTTTTTGATACTCCTAGGCCCTTTAAAAAAATTATTTAGTTGAGAAAGAGAGAGAGTATGCTCATGCATGCAAGTAGGAAAGAGCAGAATGAGAAGGAGAGAAAGGGAGAGAGAATTCTCGACAGACTCTCCATGGAGCATGGAGCTCCATGCAGGGCTCAATTTCAGGATTCTGAGATCATGACCTGAGCTGAAATCAAGAGTCAGAAGCTTAACCAGCTGAGCCACCCAGATGTCTCTGATACTTCTAGGACTTATCTGAAGAATGGAAAATTAGCTATTGCTGTCACTAAATAAGAATAAGTGTGAGTTTTCCAAAATTTTAAGCTGTCTAACCACTATTCAAATATAACTGCTTGTCTTACTTTTTTTTCTTTAAGATTTTATTTATTTATTTATTTATTTGACAGAGACATAGGGAGAGAGGGAACACAAGCAGGGGCAGAAGGAGAGGGAGAAACAGAATCTCCACTGAGCAGGGAGCCCAATGCAGGGCTCGATCCTAGGACCCTGGGATCATGACCTGAGCCAAAGGCAGATGCTTAAGGAATGAGCCACACAGGTGTCCCATTTTAGAGGGATCCAAGAAGTCCAGCATACATGTTTAGCTAAGATAATTGAATGAATGTCACTGTCATGGAACATTTTCACTCAATAATGGTCTCCCTGCTGCTGGATAATTGCTGAAGCAAATCCACTGATGAGAAATAAATGAAGAAGCAAAGAAGTGTGTATTTCTAGAGCCACAAACACTGACCCCTTCAAGGGATTCAATTTTTCTGACTTTGTTTCTATTATCAGGAAGTGAGTGATGAAAAATGAATCATGGTAAGTCAATAGATCCTGGCAGGATCCACAGATGCTTTTGCATCATACCCTTACTTGAGGGCTGTGGTCCAAAAGGCTGTCTTATAAAGCAGAACCACAGGCAGGTAAGAAGGCATTCTGCTCTGGCTGGATCATCTATTTTACATTATTGATCAATTTTGATTCATCTTTACATCTGATGAGATCACTGGTTGAAGAAATGGCTCAGCAATTTGGGAGCACATAGCCATCTGAATCAGCTGTCATAATACTGGTATAAGAGTATCATCTGCAAGCTGACACTTCTTACTATGCCAGATCAAAGAGTTACTGTGTCACACATTGATTGCTAAGACTTAATGCGGTATGACTCAAGTGTTCATATCTGTCCCATGGAGCCATTCACTTCCTGCTGGTTGGAGGTCCATCCAAGAAGACAAAATTCCTGCCTCAGCATTATCTTGTAAAGTAAAATGTGCTTCCAAATTCCACTCCAATCACTTTACAATCTTTGTAAAAAAGGGGGGGAATAAATTTCCTTTCCCCTACCTTGTTGAACTCCAACTTTATAATAGACCTACAGTCTTGTCATGTAATTTTAATATCTCAAACACAAAAAGAAAACACACTCCCCAAATCATAGGAGTTGGGGACTAAAAGACTTTAAAAGAAATAGTATAGCAAATTCTTATGTTTAGTTAATTCACCAAATGTTCCCATTTTCTTTCTCCTGTGCTGCCTTCTACTGCACAGCCAGTATGTACTTTTCTCAGCATCCCATGAAGCTGGTATAGCCCTGTGACACAGTGTTGGTCAATGAGATGTAAATTAATGTATAAGCTTATAAACGTGCTTAATTATCTTGGAAAGAAGGAAGAAGGAAGGAGAGGAAGGAGAGAGGAAGGAGGGAAGGAGAAAAGAGAGAAAGGAAGGAGGAAAGGCAAGTGGGAAGGAAGAAGGGAGGAAGGGGGTAGGGGAGAAGGAAGAAAAAGAAAAGGATGAGGGAAAAGTAGAAAGAAAAAAATCATTTCCTTCAATCCTGCATCTCTCTATATATTCTTCTTTCTCTCCCCATCAATATTCTGGAAAGGGTACACATCCCATAGTAAATAATCTCCTGAATTGACTTACCTAGCATTCATCCTCTCCTGTCTGAGCTTTCACTTTGGGATCTATCCCATTCTTTATGAGTCCTATGCTTGTAGGAAGTTGATCTGATTCCCAAAGTTTGGTTCATACTCCTTGCTAAAGTGATTACATTCAAATAAATAAGTTTAGGCAAATTTGAAATCTCCTGGCCTTTAGGTCAGGAATGGGAAGATAACTTTTGGTTTTTTGTCTCTTCTAAGAAAACCTCTAAAAGGCCACCCACATTCTTTCTCTTTCTGGATCGTGTGGTATTTTGAAGCATTGCTGCAGTCATTTTGTCACCAGGAAGGAAACTAGGCTTGAAATAATCTGACACTATAGAAAGTAGAACTGCAAGGTGCAAACAAACTTTTTAGATGATACTACTGAGACTAACACCTGTTCTCCTCTGAACTTCCCAGGTATGGGAGTGAATGAACTCCCTTGTTATTTGAATTCGAGTCTTCTGTTACTAGACACCAATTGAAAAAAAGACAACTCTAATCCATAACATCTTATACAACATGTATAATGCTGTATGTTCTTTATCCGCCTCCTTCTCTCCTTTCCCAATTGTCATTGCTCATGTTCAAGTCTTATCACTCTTCTCCTTGATTTTACAATATAATACTTAGCAAGTTTCTTTGACTTTAATTTCCCTTCCATTCAGTCTGTTGATATACAGCCAGCAGCTACTCATTTTATATGGAAATCTGATCATCACAGTTCCTTGCTCCAGACTCTTCATGCATTCTCACTGTATGAAGATGAAATTTAAATCCCTTATCCTATTATGCAAAGCTCTTCACAATCTGGCTCCTGCTTACCAGTCCAGTCTCATTACTAACCATTTTATCTGCCCCAACCCTCCAAACACACATATACAATAAGGGCACATTATTTTGTTGAAATTCTAAATTACATGTAATTCCTAAACATATAAATCTCTCTTTTGTTTTCATTACTGCTCATCTGCCATTCCTTGTTGGATTTGTAGAACTTCTTCCCACTGTTTGTCCAGTGGGTAATTTCATCCTAGCTCTAACTCTTCTATGAAGCTTACTCCAATTTCTCCACACTATCCAACCATGAGAATTTTCATACAGGATCAAGTTCTCTGAAGACAGGGACTATGTTTAATTCATCTTTATAACTCTGTCACTTAGCAGTGTCTGATATGACAGACCTTCTATGTTTGAATAAATGAATATAAATTATAAATGAATGAATCAGATCCAAAGACTGAAATCTTACTTGGATTATTGAATCCTCTACATGACAAATAGATAATTAAAATAATAATTATTAAGAAGTAGTTAGTCCTTTAGGTGCCCACTCCATAACACTTAGTCCCTGAAAGATATTTTCATTAACTATAAATGATACTGTTTTTGTCTTCCTAGGATACTTTCATAATACCTCACCTTATTCCAGGACTAATCCTTGATATTGACCAAAGAGGTAGATATGCGATCCTAGACCAGTTTTTGTTTTCTTTTTCTTTTTTTAAATTGTGGCCCAGTTTGTTTGTTTTTTTCCTAAGAATTTGACTCCTAAGCAAATACGTCTAGAACCTACCCAAGTAATCTGATGGAGACATACTTGAAAACCATACCTGTGAACTCCTGAGGCTAGAAATCTGGACATATGTTGTTTCTGTCCTTTCCAAAGTTTTCTAAAGTTTAGCTGTTTAGTTCTTCCTTCTATTTTGTGGTCTACATCCAGTATCTTTCCAATAAGCCCCCAGTATTTGTTATGTTAATCATAAGTGGGTCTATTTCATGTAATCACAGAATTTTAACTCAGGATAATTCTTTGATGCATGCTAATTTATGACTATTATACTATTGCATAATCTAAAGGGAATATGTACTATTGTTAATTTATAAGGCATGTTATTTTCTACAATGCCAGGAAATACTTAGTCAAGTGTTTGACATACAACAGAGAAAATAATCTTTGCAGAATGAATATATCTGTTGTCCATCTGGTCCAGAACATTCCATCCTAAAAGAGCAGAATATATATTTTTTCAAGTGCACATAGAATATTCTTCAGAAGAGATCACATATTAGGCCACAAAACAGGCCTCAACAAATATAAAAAGATTTAAATAATACCATGCACCTCTTCTGACCATAACATTATGAAACAAGAAGTCAACCATAAGACAACATTTGGAAAGGCCATAAATACATGGAAGTTAAACAACATGCTACTAAACAATGAATATGTCAACCAAGAAATCAAAGAAGAAATAAAAACTTACATGGAAACAAATGAAAATGAAAAAACAGCAGTCCAATGCTTTTGGGATGCAGCAAAATATGTTCTAAGAAAAGGAAGTACATAGTGATACAGGACTACCCTCAAGAAATAAGAAAAATCTCAAATAAACAACCTTATAACTAAATAAACTAGAAAAAGAACAATAAACAAACCCTAAAGCCAGCAGAAGGAGGTAAATAATAAAGATTAGATCAGAAGTGAATGATATAGAGACACACACACACACACAAATAGAACAAATCAATGAAGCCAGGAGCTGGTTCTTTGGGGAAAAAAAATGAAATTAATAAATCTCTAGCCAGACTTATCAAAGAGAGAGAGAGAGAGAGAGAGAGAGAAAGGGCCCAAATAAATAAAATCACACGTGAGAGAGGAGAAATAACAAACACCATAGAAATATAAACAATTATAAAATAATACTATGAAAAACTATATGCAACAAACTAGACAAACTGGAAGAAATAGATAAATTCCTAGAAACAAATTAACTACTAAAACTGAAACAGGAGAAAATAGAAACCTTGATCAGACCCATAACCAGCAAAGAAATTGAATCAGAAATTAAAAAAAAATCCCTCAACAAACAAAAGTCCAGGGCCTGATGGTTTCACAGGGGAATTCTACCAAATATTTAAAGAATAGTTAATACCTATTCTTCTGAAACAATTCCAAAAAACAGAAAAGGAAGAAAAACTTCCAAAATCATTCTATGAGGTCAGCATTTCCCTGATACCAAAATCAGATAAAGACCATATTGTTGGGACACCTGGGTGACTCAGTTGGTTAGGCATCTGCTTTCAGCTCAGATCACGATCCCAGGATCCTGGGATTGAGTCCTACATCAGGCTCCTTGCTCAGCTGGGAGTCTGCTTCTCCTTCTGCCTGCTCTGCCTGAAGCTTTCCCTGCTTGTGCTCTTTCTTTCTCTCTCTCTCTGATAAATAAACAAAATCTTAAAAAGAGAGAGAGAGAGACTACCCTATAAAAGAGAAAAACAGGCCAATATCCCTGATGAACATGGATGTAAGATGCCTCAATTAAATACTAGAAAACCAAATCCAACAATACATTTAAAAAAATCATTAACCACGATCATATGGGATTGTTTCCTGGGATGTAAGGGTAGTTCAATATTCTCAACTCAATCATTGTGATATATTACAAAAGAACTCTATGATCCTTTCAATAAATGCACAAAAAGTATTCGACGAAGTACAATATCCATTCATGATAAAAACCCTGAACAAAGAGGGAACATACCTCAGCACAATAAGGCCATATATAAAAAACCCACAGATAATATCATCTTCAATGGGAAAAAACTAAAAGCTTTTCCTCTATGGTCAAGAAAAAGTCAGGGATGACTACTCTCACCACTTTATTTAATATAGGACTGGAATTCTTAGCCACAGCAATCAGAAAACAAAAAAATAAAAGACATCCAAATTGGAAGGAAGAAGTCAAACTTCCACTATTTGCAGATGACATGATACTCCATCTAAAAAACCTGAAGACTGGGTGCCTGGGTGGCTCAGCGGGTTAAGCCTCTGCCTTCAGCTCAGGTCATGAACTCAGGGTCCTGGGATCAAGTCCCATATCAGGCTCTTTGTTCAGCAGGGAGCCTGCTTCCTCCTCTCTCTCTACCTGCCTCTCTGCCTACTTGTGATCTCTCTCTCTGTCAAATAAATAAATAAAATCTTAAAGAAAAAACCCTGAAGACTCCACCAAAAACTAATAAACAAATTTAGTAAAGTCACAGGATACAGAATCAATGTACACAAATCTATTGCTTTTCTATACACCAATAATGAAGAAGAAAAAAGACTAATTAAGGAATCAATCCCATTTGCAATTGCACCAAAACCAGTAAGATACCTAGGAATAAACCTAATCAAAGTGGTAAAAGACCTATACTCTGAAAACTATTAAACACTGATAAAAGAAACTGAAAATGACACACACACAAGATGGAAAAACATTCCATGCTCATGTATTGGAAGAACAAATATTGTTAAAATGTCTATACTTCCCAAAGCGATCTATACATTTAATGCAATCCCTATCAAAACACCAAGCACATTTTTCACAGAACTACTACAAATAATCCTGAAACGTGTATGGAACCACAAAAGATCCTGAATAGCCAAAACAACCTTGAAAAAGAAAAGCAAAGACAGAGGCATTACAATTCTGGACTTCAAGTTATATTACAAAGCTGTATATTAATCACAACAGTATAGTGCTAGCACAAAAATAGACATATAAATCAATGGAACAGAATAGAAAACCCAGAAATGAACCTGAAAGTATAGGGTCAATCAATCTTCTACAAAGCAAGAAAGAATATCCAATGGGAAAAAAAGATAGTCTCTTTTACAAAGGGTGTTGGGAAAACTGGACAACAATATGCAAAGAATGAAACTGAACCACTTTCTTACACCACACAAAAATAAATTCAAAATGGATTAAAGACCTAAATGTGAGACCTGAATCCATAAAAATTCTAGAAGAAAATACAGGCAGTAACTTATCTGACATTGGCTGAACAACTTTTTTCTAGATAGGTCTCCTGAGTCACAGGAAATAAAAGCAAAACTAAACTATTGGGACTTCATGAAAATAAAAAGCTGCACAGTGAAGGAAACAATCCACCAAACTAAAAGGCAACTTAAGGAAAGGGAGAAGATCCTTGAAAATGATATATCTAATAAAGGGTTAGTATCCAAAATACATAAAGAATTTATAACTCAACACCCAAAAAACAAATATCCCAGTTAAAACACGGGCAGAAGGCATGACTAGACATTTCTCCAAAGATGACATATGGATGGCCAACAGACACATGAAAAGATGCTCTACAATATTCATCATCAGGGAAATGTAAATCAAAATGACAATGAGGTACCATCTCCCACCTGTCAGAATGGCTAAAGTCAAAAACACAAGAATGGGGGAGGAGCAAGATGGAGGAGGAGTAGGACCTAGATATCATCAGGTCCCAGGAGTTCAGCTGGATGGTTAGCAAACCAGTTGGAACACATACAGAATCAACAGGAGATTGAAGAGAAGAAGAGCAGCAATCCTAGGAACAGAAAAGCAACCACTTTCTGGAAGGTAGGATGGGCGGAGAAGTGAATCCAAGGCAACATTGGGAAGACAGACCATGGGGGAGGGGCCCGCTCCCGGCCAACTGTAGAGCAGGGAAGCACAGAATCATAACTCTTAGATGTTTGCTCCACTGAGGGACATCACCCCAGAGGCTAAGCAGGGGCTGTAGCGGGGACAGTGTGGTCTCAGGACCCACGGGGTCACAGAAGAACCCGGTGGGGGGGGGTGCCTAAGTGTGGCAGAGCTCACCGGTATTGGAGCCGGGAAGCCGGCTGCAGGGACCGAGATGAGGAGTGGGTTTACCTTAAACCGAGATCCAAGGTGCTGTCAGGCAACTGCTCTTTGAGCAGGGACCCCACAAGTGGCAGATCCAGGGAGACCCTCCTTCATCCACCAGGAGGAGCGACACAGGAGCACACTTCAGGAATCTGCTGGGTTTGGAGACTCCAAACGGGGCTGCCCACCAGAGATAGAAATGCTTGGTCACAGGCCGGGTGAGCACAGAGTGCAGTGAGGGGCAAGGGAGACAGGCATGATTAACTGCTTTTCTCTGGGGACTCACTGAGGAGTGGGGCCCCGAGCTCTTGGCTACTAGGGGCTGGAGACTGGGAGGCCGCCATCTTCATTCTGGGCCTCCAACGCTGTATGGAAAGCCTTCAAGGAACAAAGCTTCTGAGAGTGAACCCGAGCAGATTGCTTAGCCTGGCCCCTGGCAAGGGCAGGGCACTTGCACCTTGGGCAAAGACATTTGAGAATCAATACAACAGCCCCCTCCCACAGAAAATCAACTAGAACATCTAGCCAACACCAAAGTTTTTTTTTAATTAAAAATTTTTTTTAAAGATTTTATTTATTTGACAGAGAGAAACACAGCCAGAGAGGGAACACAAGCAGTGGGAGTGAGAGAGGGAGAAGAAGGCTTCCTGCCGAGCAGGGAGCCCGATGTGGGACTCGATCCCGGGTCTCTGGGATCATGACCTGAGCCGAAGGCAGTCGCTTAACCAACTGAGCCACCCAGGCACCCTCTTTATTTTATTTTTTAAGTGTTCCAAGATTCATTGTTTATGTCCCTTACCCAATGCTCCATGCAATTTGTGCCCTCAATACCCACCACCAGGTTCACCCATCCCCCACCTCCTCCCTTCCAAGACCCTCAGTTTGTTTCTGAGTCCAAAGTCTCTCATGTTTCATCCCCCTCCCAAATTTACCCCAGTTCACATTTCCTTTCCTTCTCCTACTGTCCTCCATATTACTCCTTATGCTCCACAAGTAAGTGAAACCATATGATATTTGACTTTTTCTGTTTTAGCCTACACCAAGTTCACCAATCAATGAGAACTGTGGAACTTCAGAGCTGGGGCACTGCATCATGTAGAATTCATGGCTTTTTCACAAGATTCTTTGTTCTTTCAAAGTAAAAAAATTTTTAATTTTATTTTTTCTTATTATATTTAAAATATTTTTCTTTCTCTTTCCTATTTTAACGTGTTTTTTTTATTTTAAGATGCTTTATCAATACCTTTTTTAAAAAAAAATCTTTTTCGGGTGCCTGGGTGGCTCAGTAGGTTAAAGCCTCTACCTTTGGCTCATGTCATGATCTCAAGGTCCTGGGATCGAGGCCTGTGTTGGGCTCTCTGCTCAGCAAGGTGCCTGCTTCCTCCTCCCTCTCTGCCTGCCTCTCTGCCTACTTGTGATCTCTATCTCTGTCAAATAAATAAATAAAATCTTTTAAAAAAAGCTTTTTCAATTTTCATTGTTTTGGTCATATTCTATCCCTTCATTTCATTTAAGCTTATTTTTTTGTATACATATAGGTTTTTCTTTCTATAAAACTTTGGGATACAGTTTCTTTTAATAGATAAAAATATACCCTAAATCTCACACATGGCTTTGTTCTAGTCTCCAGTGTCATCACATTCTTTCTTTTATTTTATTTTAACCAACCTCTTATCTTACCAATTCCTTTTTGAGAATCTTTAATTTTCACCTTTACAGTTATATTCCATCCATTCATCCTGTATACCTTTATTTTTGTACATATATGTTTTTCTTTCTTTAAAATTTTGGGAAGCAGTTTCTTCTAACAGACCAAAATACACCCAAAAACAAATGTGTGACTCTGTTCTATTCACCAGCCTAATCATACATATATATATAGAGACAGATATAGATAGAAATAGATAGCGATATAGGTTTTTGTTTTTGTTTTTCCTTTCTTCTCCCCCCAGCTTCAGGTCTCTTCTGATTTGGTTAGTTTATATTTCTCAGGGGTCATTGCTACCTTTTTAGTATTTTGTTGTTTCATTTATCTATTCTTATCTGGATAAAATGACAAGGCAGAAAAACTCACCTCAAAAAAAAGAACAAGAGGCAGTACTGACACCTAGGGACCTAGTTAATAGGGACAATAGTAATATGTCAGAACTAGAGTTCAGAGAGATGATTATCAAGGTGCTAGCTGGGCTTGAAAAAAGCATGGAAGATATCAGAGCATCCCTTTCTAGAGGAATAAAATCCCTTCTGGACAAATAAAAGAACTAAAATCTAACCAAGTTGAAAGCAAAAAAGCTATTAATGAGGTGCAATCAAAAATGGATTCTCTTACTGCTAGAATAAATGAGGCAGAAGAGAGAATTAGTGATATAGAACCAAATGATGGAAAATAAAGAAGCTGAGCAAAAGAGAGACAATTACTGGACCATGAGGGGAGAATTCAAGAGATAAGTGAAACCACAGGACAAAACAATATTAGAATCATTGGGATACAGAAGAAGAAAGAGAGAGAGGAGCAGAAGGTATATGGGAGCAAATTAGAGCAGAGAATTTCCCTAATTTGGCACAGGGAACAAGCATCAAAATCCAGCAGGCACAGAAAACCCCCTCAAAATCAATAAAAATAGGTCCATAACCTGTCATCTAATAGTAAAACTTACAAGTCTCAGTGACAAAGAGAAAATCCTGAAGGCAGCTAGGGAGAAGATGTCTGTAACATACAATGGCAGAAATATTAGATTGGCAGCAGACCTATCCACAGAGACCTGGCAGGCCAGAAAGGACTGGCATAATATATTCAGAGCACTAAATGCAGAAAAATATGCAGCCAAGAATACTATATACGGCTAGGCTATCATTGAAAATGGAAGGAGAGGTAAAAATCTTCTAAAACAAACACAAACTAAGAGAATTTGCAGACACCAAATCAGCCCTAAAGGAAATATTGAAGGGGATCCTCTAAGCAAAGAGAGAGCCTGAAAGTAACAGACCAGAAAGGAACAGGGACAGTATCCAGTGACAGTCACCTTACAGGCAATACAATGGCACTAAACTCATATCTTTCAATAGTTACCTTGAATGTAAATGGGCTAAATGCCCCAATCAAAACACACGAGGTATCAGAATGGATAAAAAAACAAGACCCACTGATATGCTGTCTGCAAGAAACTCATTTTAGACCCAAAGACATCTCCAGATTAAAAGTAAGAGGGTGGAAACCCATTTACCATGCTAATGGACATCAAAAGAAAGCTGGGGTGGCAAGCCTTATATCAGACAAATTATATTTTAAGCCAAAGACTATAATAAGAGATGAAGAAGGACTCTATATCATACTAAAGGGTCTGTCCAACAGGAAGATCTAACAATTTTAAATATCTATGCCACTAACATGGGAGCAGCCAATGATATAAACCAATTAATAACAAAATCAAAGAAACACACTGACAATAATAGTAGAGGATTTTAATACCCACCTCACTGAAATAGACAGATCATCTAAGCAAAAGATCAGCAAAGATATAAAGGCTTTACTGATACACTGGACCAGATGGATGTCCCAGATATATTCAGAACTTTCCATCCCAAAGCAACACAACATACATTCTTCTCTAGCGCACATGGAACATTCTCCAGAATAGATCACATCATGGATCACAAATCAGGTCTCAACCACTACCAAAAGACTAGGATCATTCCCTGCATATTTTCAGACCACAGTGCTTTGAAAATAGAACTTAACCACAAGAGGAAAGTCAGAAAGAACTCAAATTCATGGAGGCTAAAGAGTACCCTACAAAGAATGAATGGATCAAGCAGGAAATTAAAGAAGAACTTAAAAAATTCATGGAAACAAACGAAAATGAAAATACAACTGTTCAAAATCTTTGGTACACAGCAAAGGCAGTCCTGAGAGGAAAGTAGATTGCAATACAAACCTTTCTTTCTCAAGAAACAAGAAAGGTCTCAAGTACACGACCTAACCCTACCTAAACGAGCTGGAGACAGAACAGCAAGGAAAGCCTACACCCAGCAAGAGAAAAGAAATAATAAAAATCAGAGCAGAAATCAATGAAATAGATTTCCAAAAGAACAGTAGAACAAATCAACAAAACTAGGAGGTGGTTATTTGAAAGAATTAACAAGATTGATAAACCCCTGGTCAGACTTATCAAAAAGAAAAGAGAAAGGACCCAAATGAATAAAATCATGAATGAAAGAGGAGCGATCACAACCAACACCAAAGAAATACAAACAATTTTAAGAACATATTATGACCAGCTAAACACCAACAAATTTGACAATCTGGAAGAAATGGATGCATTCCTAGAGACATATAAACTACCAAAACTGAACCAGAAAGAAATAGAGAACCTGAACAGACCCATAACCAGTAAGGAGATTGAAGCAGTCATCAAAAATCTCCCAACAAACAAGATACCAGGGCCAGATGGCTTCCCAGGGGGAATTCTACCAAACATTTAAAGAAGAATTAATACCTATTCTCCTGAGACTGTTCCAAAAAAATAGAAAAGGAAGGAAAACTTCCAGATACACTTTATGAGGCCAGCATTACCTCAATCCTGAAATCAGACAAAGACCCCATCAAAAAGGAGAATTACAGACCAACATCCTTGATGAACACACTTGCAAAAATGCTCACCAAAAAAACTTGCCAATAGGATCCAACAGTACATTAAAAGGATTATTTCCCATGGCCATGTGGGATTTATTCCTTTGCTGCAAGGTTGGTTCAACATCTGCAAATCAATCACTGTGATACAGTATGTTAATAAAAGAAAGAACAAGAACCATAGGATCCTCTCAATAAATGCTGAAAAAGCATTTGACAAAGGACAGCTTCCTTTCTTGATCAAACTCTTCACAGTGTAGGGATAGAGGGATCATACCTCAATATCATAAAAGCCATCTATGAAAAACCCACAGACAATATCATTCTCAATGGGGAAAAAAACTGAGAGCTTTTTCCCTTATGGTCAGGAACACAGCAGGGCTGTCCACTGTGACCACTGCTATTCAACATAGTACTAGAAGTCCTAGCTTCAGCAATCATAGAACAAAAAGAATTAAAAGGCATCCAAATCAGCAAAGAAGAAGTCAAACTCTCACTCTTTGCAGATGATATGATACTTCACGTGGAAAGCCAAAAGACTCAACTCCAAAACTGCTAGAACTCATACAGGAATTTGGTAAAGTGTCAGGATATAAAATCAATGCACAGAAATCAGTTGCATTTCTCTACACCAACAGCAAGACAGTAGAAAGCAAGATTAAGGAGTCAATTCTATTTACAATTTTAAATTGTAAATTTTGCACTCCAAACCATAAGATACCGAGAAATAAACCTAACCAAAGAGGAAAAGAATCTGTACTCAGAAAACTTTAAAGTACTCATGAAAGAAATTGAGCAAGACACAAATAAATGTAAAAACATTCCATCATCATGAATTGGAAGAACAAATATTGTAAAAATGTTTATGCTACTTAGAGCAATGTACACATTTAATGCAATCCCTATCTTAATACCGTCATTGGTTTTTCAAATAAATGGAACAAATAATCCTAAAATTTATATGGCCCAGAAAAAATCCTGAATAGCCAAAGGAATGTTGAAAAAGAAAACTAAAGTTGGTGGCATTCCAATTCCAGACTTCAAGCTCTATTATAAAGCTGTAATTAAGACAGTATGACACTGGCACAAAAACAGACATATAGATCAATGGAGCAGAATAGAGAGCCCAGAAATCGACCCTCAACTCTATGGTCAACTCATCTTTGACAAAGCAGAAAAGACAGTCTTTTCAACAAATGGTGTTGGGAAAATTGGACAGCCACATGCAGAAGAATGAAACTGGACCATTTCCTAACACCACACACAAAGAGACACAAAATGGGTGAAAAACCTCAATGTGAGTCAGGAATCCATCAAAATCCATCAAAACCCTTTAGGAAAACACAGGCAGAAACCTCTTCGAACTCAGCTGCAATATCTTCTTCCTAGGAACATCACGAAAGGCAAGGGAAGCAAAGAATAAAATGAACTATTCAAGATCAAAAGGTTTTGCACAGCAAAAACAAACAAACAAACAAACAAAAAAACAGTGAACAAAACCCAAAGACAACTGACAGAATGGGAGAAGATATTTGCAAATGACATACCAGATAAAGGGCTAGTATCCTAAATATATAAAGAACTCCTCAACACCCAAAGAAAAAATAATCCAATGAAGAAAAGAACAGAAGACATGAAGTGACATTTCTCAAATGTTCAACAGATACATGAAAAAGTACTCAACATCCCTCAGCATCAGGGAAATGCATATCAAAACCACAGTGAGATACCACCTTATACCAGTCAGAATGCTTAAAATTAACAAGTCGGGATACAATAGATGTTGATGAAGATGTGGGGAAAGGGGAACCCTCCTACACTGTTGGTGGGAAGGCAAGCTGGTGCAGCCACTCTGGAAAAGAGTATGAAGATTCCTCAAAAAGTTGAAAATACAGTTACCCTACAACTCAGCAATTGCACTAGTGGGCATTTACCCTAAAGATACAAATGTGGTGATCTGAAGGAGCACATGCACCCAAATGTTCATAGCAGCAATGTCCACAACAGCCAAACTATGGAAAGAACCTGGATGTCCATCAACAGATGAATGGATAAATAAGTTACACACACACACACACACACACACACACACACACACACACACACTGGAATACTATGTCACCATCAAAAGAACAAAATCCTGCCATTTGCAACGACATGGTTGGAAGTGGAGGGGTTAGGCTGAGTAAAATAAGTCAATCAGAGAAAGGCAATTATCATATGATCTCTCAGATATGAGGAATTTGAGAGGCAGGGTGGGGAGTCATGGGGGGTAGGGAGGGAAAAAAATGAAACAAGATGGGACCAGGGAGAGAGACAAACCATAAGAGACTCTTAATCTCAGGAAACAGACTGAGGGTTGCTGGGGTGGGGAGGGATAGGGTTGCTGGGTTATGGAAAAATAATAAAATAATAAAATAAACAACCCCCTCAAAACAGAAGAAATAACAAGTGTTGGCAAGGATATGGAGAAAAAAGGTACTCTCATGCACTATTGTTGGCAAAGCAAACTGATGCAACCACTCTGGAAAACAGTATGGAGTTTCCTCAAAAATCATAAATAGAACTACCCTGTGATCCAGCAATTACACTACTAGGTATTTACCCAAAGGATTCAAAAACACTAATTCAAAGGGATATATTCACTCCAATTTATAGCAGCATTATTTACAATATCCAAATCATGGAAACACCCAAGTGTTCACTGACTGATGGATAAAAAATATGTGTTATATATACGATGGGATATTACTGAGCCACAAAAAAGAGTGAAATCTCACCATTTGCAATGACATATAGATGGAGCTAGAGGGTATAAAGCTAAGCAAAATAAGTCAGAAACAGACAAATACCATACAATTCCACTTTTATGTGGAACTGAAGAAACAAAACAAATTGGCAAAGGGGAAGAGAGAGAGGCAAACCAAGAAACAGACTTTTATATATTTATTTGAGAAAGAGAGAACACAAGCAGGGCAGGTGGCAGGCAGAAGAAGAAGCAGACTCCCCTATGAGCAGGGAACCTAAAGCAGGCCTCCATCCTGGGATGCTGGAATCATGGCCTGAGGCAAAGGCAGATACTTAACCAACTGAGCCACCCACGTGTCCCCAGACTTTTAACTACAGAGAACAAACTGATGATTACCAGAGGGGTGGAGATTGGAGGGATGGTTAAAATAGGTGTCAGGGATTAAGAAGAGAACTTGCTATGTGTTGTATGGAAGGGTTGATTCTTGTACACCTGAAACTAATACCTGAACACCTGAAACTAATACACTGTATGTTAACTGGAATTTAAATAAAAAATTAAATTTAAAAAACAGGATGAATATACTTCGAGCTGTGGGGAATTAGGGACTAATGGTGGCATCAGAGAAGGTAGGCTGGAGCTCTTTTGGCTGACACATTATTTTTCCATTCTTTCACTTAAAAATCATATATTGAGTATCTATCATGTGCTTGTTCTTCAAGGAGCTTTTAGTCTAGTTAGATCAAGGAATTAAGAACACACACAACTCCTACTTTTATAGTTCATAGTCTAGCTATTAGAGATAAATTATTAATAAATGACATTTTAACTATATATAAAATATAGTTCAGTAAGTATTAATGTTACACATGTAAATGTACAATAAGAATTCATGGGAGTAGCACCTAATTCCGACTTGCATTTTAAGAAAGATTTCCTGGAAGAAATGAAATCTAGGCTGAGACCTGAACAGGAATTTATCTGGCAAAATGGTAAGGAAGAATTATCCCAAGCACAAGTCACAACATGTACAAAGGCTAGACAAGAGAAAGCATATTTTTGGGAAACAAACTCAAATAAGTCAGTAAGCAGGAATTTAGAGTAGGATTAAATGAAATGAGGCTGGAGAGGTAAGTATAGCTTATTATCATGGGTCTTCAAGGATGAGACAATGTGCAATCAATCAAGGATCTTAAACAATGGAGTGATACAATTAGATACACCACACTGTCTGCCATGGGAAGAATGCATAAGAAGGGCAGAATCTACAGAAAGGAAAATAACTTAAGAGCTGTGCTGTCCATTATAGCCATCAGCCACATGTAGCTATTTAGCTCTTCAAATATGGCTAGCACAAATTGAGGCAGCCGAAAGCATAAAATACATACTGGATTTCAAAGACTTAGTCCAAAAGTAACAACGTAAAATATCAATAGTTTATACAGATATTATGCTGATTATATGTGGAAATGGTAGTATTTCTGAGACATTTAAGCTCAATAAAAAGATATAAAAACAAATTTCACCTATTTTGCCTTATATTTTTTAATAAAGCTTTCAGAAATTTTACAATTCTGTATGTGATTTCGGTTTGTATTATATTGCATCTTATTTTATTTATTTTTTTTAGATTTTATTTATTTATTTGACAGAGAGAGATCACAAGTAGCCAGAGACGCAGGCAGAGAGAGAGGAGGAAGCAGACTCCCTGCTGAGCAGAGAGCCCCATGTGGGCCTCGATCCCAGGACCCTGAGATCATGACCTGAGCCGAAAGCAGAGGCTTTAACCCACTGAGCCACCCAGGCGCCCAATATTGCATCTTATTGAACAGTGCTGAGTTAAGGGGCTATTTTAGCAATCTGTATAAGATGATAAAGGCTTAAATTAAGTTAGGCGCAGTTTGAGTGAAGTGGACTTACTTAAGAGATATATAGAATTGGGATAATTGGGTCATGTTGGTGGTTGGATAAAAAAAGAGAAATGAATGGCAATACTTAAGGTTGGATCCAGGTATATGGCTTGGGCAGCCAAGTGGATATTAGTGATCTTTAATAAGATAGGAGAAGAGTAGGAGGAGCAGATTTAAGAAGAATATACTGAGTTGACTTGGATAACTGAATTCAAAGGCCTCAGTACCCAGTTGGAAAAGTTAGGAGGCAGATGTACATGTGGATGTGGAGCTCAGGAGACAGAGCTGGAAGATTTACATATATGGGCAACATCGGACTATAAGTGACATTTAAGGCCTTACAACTGAGGTGCCCAGAGACACCGTGGCAAATACAGACTTCATAGACTATATGAAAATACTAGCATATACTCTGAGATTAATTGTGTTTTGAATAACATTAGTCTCACAAGACACTCCTAAGAAAAAAAATTCTGGAAGCACCTGGTGGCTCAGTCAGTTAAGCTTCTTCCTTCAGCTCAGGTCATGATCTCAGGGCCTGCAATCAAGTCCCATTTTGGATTCCATGCTCAGTGGGGAGTCTGCTTCTCTCTCTCCCTCTGCCCCTCTCACCATCACCCTGCTCACAAGCTCATGTGCTTCCTCTCTCTCAAATAAATAAAAATCTTTAAAAAAGAAAAAAATTCTGTGGTAAAATGTGAAAATACCATCTACTAGGGATTATATAATACACACTAACATATTAATGTCTTATCGGTTCTGAAAAGTCAGGTAATTACAAACCTCTTTAGCATTTTCATCATATTTGATTACAGAAACCTTCCTTCTCTCCAATAACACTTACTAATATCTTAAAGAAATACACTTAAGAAATGCACTTTGAGGGACGCCTGAGTGGCTCAGTTGGTTAAGCCACTGCCTTCGGCTCAGGTCATGATCCTGGAGACCCGGGATCGAGTCCCACATCGGGCTGCCTGCTCGGCGGGAAGCCTGCTTCTCCCTCTCTCACTCCCCCTGCTTGTGTTCCCTCTCTGGCTGTGTTTCTCTCTGTCAAATAAATAAAATCTTTAAAAAAAACAAAGAAATGCACTTTGAGTGTTTTTCTATGTTAATGTAACCCGTAGTAGGATAAAAGGTGAAATAAAAGTATATCAAAAGTATGACATTTACGGCATATTAAAAAAATTACTTTGGAATTTCTGTCAAACAGATATGTTTTCCATTGTAGGTTCCTCTATATATGCCTCAGCAAATTTGGGGGGCATTTTAATGCTCTCTAGAATTCAAAGTACTCAAAATAAAATAGCAGATTCTCTATAGTTTATCTCAATACTAAAGAACCTGTCAACTCATAACAAAGAAAAATTCTTGTTTAAGTTTGAACATGGGATATCTGATGATCTAATAAAACATCATCTCATGAAAACAAAGTTTAAAGGACAAAAAAAATTTTCGAAGACATCCACTAAATTTGACAAGAGATAAAAAGTTGTGTTTTTTCCTTCATAAATTGCTTATTAGGTCAAAAAAATGTCCAAGCTACTATAATTTACATTATTTATGGTGCATTTGGTATGTGGGTGCAGAAAATGAGCTGGGCAGTAACACACCTTATAAGAGGCAGCAGATGGCATAATGATTTTCCTTGCTTAGCAACTAATATGTCAACCACTATGGGCACTGTAGAGATTCCCATGCTAATATACAGCATCAGAACATTCAACAATAAGAAGCTGCACACACCTATGTGGCTCAGTCAGTTAAGCGTCTGCCTTTGGCTCAGGTCACAATCCCAGGGTCCTGGAGAGAGCCTGCTTCTCCCTCTGCTTCTGCCTCCCTCTGTCTCTCATGAATAAATAAATAAATAAATAAATAAATAAATAAATAAATAAATAAATAAATAAGAACTTTAAAACAAAACAAAACAAAAAAACAAATTAGCAGCTCCAACTAGTCGATGGTCTGAATTCTGATTGGAGGCTTACTAGACTTATTGTGGTGATCACTTAACAATATATAAATATTGAATCATTGTTTTGTACACCTGGAACTAATATAATGTATGTCAATTATAGCTCAATTTTTATTTTATTTTATTTTTTTTAAAGATTTTCTTTCTTTATTTGACATAGAGTAACACAGCTAGAGAGGGAACACATGCAGGCAGAGAGAGGGAGAAGCAGGCTTCCTGGAGAGCAGGAAGCCTGATGTAGGGCTCGATCCTGGACTCCAGGATCATGACCTGAGCCAAAGGCAAGTGCTTAATGACTGAGCCACCCAGGCACCCCATATAGCTCAATTTTTAAAAACCTGAATCATGCCATCACTTTGTGTTTATGCAGTATATTTTATAGATGTTAGAATAAACTGGATCTTACTTTTCTACAAAAAATTCCTATTCAATAGATAAGAATTGGGGAGGAAGAAAAACACAGACATTATCTAGTGTTTCAACTCACTAGGACATTATCTAGTGTTTGGACTCACTAGCTAATTGATCTTGAGTAAAAATTTTACCAAGTCTCTATTTCTGCCTTAGTAAATTGATATCAGTCCTACCCTCTGTACATACTAAATATATTAAGCCATAATACATATGTTTGTTGTGAAGGTCAAAACAAAACAACAGAGGAGATCAGAAGATGGCAGAAGGCCAGGTGACCACATTTCGGGGAGTCCCCAGAAGTGAGCTCAATTCCTGCAGAAAACACTATAGGTACACTGTGAGCACCCATGAAATCAGCCTGAAATGTATTATTTCACACTTCTGGATCACCAAGGACAAGGAGCATCGGCAAAGAGGTAGAATGGAGTGAGAGTGATCAGAGGTATATCCAAAGACAAAGGGGCGGGAGAGGAAGCCCGCAGAGGCGACCCATTGGAAAGCAATACCCCAGCATGAAAGTGCTGTGTGTTTGGGGAACAATAGCAGATTGCGGTCTGATTCAAAGCAAACAGAAATGGAGGGGCAGCCGGGGAAACGGGGATATAGATCACAGAGAGAAAGTGCGCCCCAGTGCGGCGTGAGGGAACGCAGTGAAGCCGGCAGAGTGGAGTCTATTTTTCCACTGCTATCTCCCCCACCCTTTTTTTTTTCTTTCCTCCACCACTTTTCTCTGCCACTTCTCTCCACCCCATGGGCCAGGAGCAGACACCCCAGGGAAGGCGATTTTGCAGACTTGCGCGGGAGGTGCCGGAGCCTGGGACCTCATTCCCTCTGGTGTGGGGGTCACCACAGACTCCCTGGGCACAGACAAGGTCGCACAACCCAAAATCAGTTGCGGTTTTCGTGGCGGGGGAGCAAAATGACAAGCGGGGGCTTTGGACAGGAATCAAACCAGCATCTGCGCCCACCTGGCTGGGACAGGCGCCCAAGGGAGAGGATTCAGGGAGAGGCTGGGCTCCTCCCCATTGTCCAGAGGGTTGCTAATTAGGGGCTTTCTCTGGGAAGGGGGTCTGGGCACAGACATCTTGCTCCGACCTGACTTCCTCAACAGCTGCAAAAGGCCATAAAAGAAAAAACCCTTTCGAGAACTGAACCCTGACAACCTGGTTACAATAGGCTCCAGTCCCTAGCAAGGGGGTGGAGAGACGCAGCCCAGGTAGAAGGTACTGAAAAACAGCACGGCAGGCCCCGCCCCCAGAAGGCAAGCCAGAAGCACAAGAGGACAGCACCCAAACTGTAAAACCCCAACATCGAGGGGGAAAGGCAATATATTAAACTCCTGGTACTGCCCCAAAAGCTGAATGCTTTATTGATACAGATTTTCACCTTATTTGCTTTTTTAATGTTTTTCTATTTTACTTTTAAAAGTTTCCACTTTAAACTTACAAATTCAGTCTCACGGTTTTTGTTCTTTTCATTTTTAACTCACTTTTTTTCACAACGTGATACTTAATATAACACTCCATAGCAATTTTTTTACCTTAAAATTTTTCAAACACATACCGTGTTTTCTGTTGTTGTTGTTGCCTCTCGTTTGTTTGTTTTATCTGTTTTTTCCCTTTCTTCTCTCTTCTTTCCTTTATTTTTTCTTTTAAATATACATAAATTTATAAGTTTCAAGGTAATCCTACATCTCTATTCAATACTACCCCTATATACAACCAGTTCCAATCTCCCTATATCTTTAGAAAGTGGGGTCCTCCAACAATAATAACAAGACAAATACGGGAGGATCTGAAATACATTACTTGCCCACAAGGAGTGTCTGCCCTCATGTTCCCACCCTAGTCTGTCAGTGTTTCTGTGTAATTGTTTTTGCCTTTGTATTATATAAATACTGGTCTTGGGGGGCCATCCAGGTTGGGCTTAGCTTTTTGATCTCTTCATTTACTCTTGATGGCCTTTTTCATTACCCTGCAGTAGTTTTGTACCATATAAAACCTACTACTGGGCCCCACTCCCTTTTCTTGCTTCCTTTCTTCTTTCTTCTTCCTTTTCGGTGGTGAATTCTGATTGCTCCAAAACCTTCCAGCGACCAATTCACCTGGACAGTGGCTGATATATTTACCTATACACCCTCTCAACCACTCCTCGCCACAATGACTCGGATGAGGAACAACCAACAGAAGAACCCTGAGATTGCAACCCCCGTCACAGAATTACTGGAAATGAACATAAACAATATGACAAATGGAATTCAGGTCAGCAATCATCCAGCAATGGCTAACTTGGAAAAGAACATTAGTCTCAAAATGGAAGCCCTAATAGCAGAAGTGAAAGCTGAGGTTAGAAAGGCTATTAATGAGATGCAATCTAATTTAAATATGCTAACAGCTAGAGTAAGTGAAGCTGAAGATCGTATCAGTGATTTATAAGACAGATGAATTAAGAAAGAGGAGCAAGAGAAGTCTTGGAGCAAACAGCTAAAATCCCATGAAAACAGAATAAGGGAAATAAATGATGCCACGAAATGCACCAATATCAGAATTATTGGAATCCCCAAAGGAGTTGAGAGAGAGAGAAACCTAGAAGATATAGTTGAACAAATCATGGATGAAAATTTCCCTAATCTGGGGAATGAAACTAATTTTCATGTCTTAGAGGCAGAGAGGACACCCCCCAAGATCAATCAGGCCAGAAAAACCTCCAGACACATAATTGT
>PITA01019494.1:0-37375 GCA_004023965.1 Spilogale gracilis | reverse complement strand
ACGAAACAACAGAGATTTTGAACACAGAAACAAACTGAGGGACTTGGAGGGAGGGGGGTGGAGGGATGGGAGAGCCTGGTGGTGGGTACTGGGGACACCTAAAGCGGGGAGCACTGGGTGTGGGGAATGGGGAATGAATCTTGAAACACTGGAAAAAAAAAATTTAGTAACAATAAAAAAAAAAATCTAAAAAAAAAAAGATTTTAGATATAAAGACGTAGATATAAAGGACATAGTGCTGAAAATATCAAGGTGTTTATTTTTATGATCTTGAGTTGGGGAGATTTTCTAAAGATGTAAAAGCTTAGGTTGTTACAGAAAAAAGAAAAGATTGGTAGAATATTTCTATTTGGTAAAAGATACCATGAACAAAGTGAAAAGGTAAAAGAGCTTGAAATAAAACAGAAATGATTAATATAATAATCATTAATTAATGATTAATATAAAAGCTCTCCAAGTCAATACAAAGTAAATGAATATCAGGAGAAATATGGGTAAGAAAATAAAGCTCACAAAGCAAATTCTAATGGCCAAGAAACATAAAACTAATTTGTCTCAATAATCAAAAAAATTCACACTTAAGCAAGATATGATTATTCACCAATTAGGTACCAAAGATTGCTGTATTTCTTGGGGTCCAGTAGGGAAAACACTCTGCATTAGGTATTTCAAACCCTGGGGTTTGAATTGTATTTCAGACAATTCCCCATTTGTTTTGGGGAATTGGTTACCCATTTATTGGATGGCTGAAAGAGCATGAAGGAAATGAAACCCAGAAATTAGAAACCATATAAAGCTGCTATCACCCACATGGCTGGAGAGATGAAAGGGGAAGAGGTAATAATCACCTAAACCTAGGACTTGGAAGGGGGCTAGGATGGAGCTAGTGAGGGGTGTCTGGGGAGACTGCAGGGCTCGTGAAGAGAGTGGCAGAAGCGCCTGGAGCAGTAGCTAGTTTATGTTGCTGCTGGTGGAGGGAGGGCGGTGGTAGCAGGAACCTATAAGAAAGTGCCCTCTCCCCACCTCCCTCACACCTTCTGTCTCTGTCAGTAACTCCCATTAGCAGAGCATGGCCTGAGCTGGCAAAGTGTCCTAGGAAATACTGTTTGCAGACTCCAGCTCCAATATCACAGAGTCTTGGGGCTGAAGACAAGGTCCCTAACTAGCATGGGTGCTGGTAGTCAGGACTGGTGTGGGGCACTGGACAAAACAGGCCTTTGCATACACTGTTGTTAGGAATGTAAATGGGTTCAACCTTTTGGGAAGACAAGTTACCAATATCTGTAAAAATTTTAAAGATGAATTTTCTTTGACCCAGCACATCTGTGTTAAAATACATATGGAAAGGTATATATGGAAAGATATATATACATGATGTTTCATTGGGATAACTTATATGATTTCAAAAAATTGGAAATAGTCTAAATGTCCATCATTAGGGGATTGGCTAAATATGTTGTGGTATTTCAATTTCATGAAAAACATGGCTATTAAAAATAAGAGGTTTACCTATGCTATTGAGTGATAAAAGCATTATTACATATGATCTTGTCAAATCCAAGAGAGTCACGGTATTGAACCTAGCATGGTTTTTCAGAAAGTAGCTGCAAACATAAATTTAAATGTAACCACTGCAAAATTTCGTGTGTTGTAGATTATTTTTTCTCTCAACAGTTATGAATGCAGGGATGAGGAAATATTTCCTTCAAGCTAATGATCAGCAAGACCTAGTAGAATGGGTAAATGTGTTGAACAAAGCTATAAAAATCACAGTAAGTATATATTTTTTTAAAGATTTTACTTTCTGGAAATAATCTTTATATTTTGAAAGTGTCCCTGCTTAGTGTCTCTAGATTATCAACAAGTTGCACCTTCCAAGTTTGTTTAAAATGCGGGTGTTTATAGTGTGAGTACATTTCCTTGTACAAGGTGACTATCAGCTCTTTAAAAACAGCCCGTACATAAATGCCTTTGAACCTGTTATGTACCTAATAAGATATATATTAGTGTAGATTTTAACCACTGCATGCAGTAATGTTTCTAGGGGAAAATGCATGTTGAGGATGTTTTTTCTTCCTGAGTAGGATAAGGGGCTTCCTGCCACCGACCCAGCTACGGGGCGTCGGCCTTCCTGTCTTCCAGGCCATGGCCTCGGGATTGCTGTGGATAGCATATAGGGTTTAAAGAGAGGAGCAGGAAGCAGAGGTGAGGAAGTGGAAGTGAGGCACAGGGATAGGGAGTGGACTTGGAGAGCTGTGATGGCCGGAGGGTCCTGCCCACATGGCCCCGGAAGTCTGTCTCAGGCTCTAAAACCTGCCTGGCCCCCTCTTCCTCCCTAATTTGGGGGGTTCCTATGCTTGCATGCCTCTTCTGTGCTCCAGCTTCCTGCTTGCCACCTGCGTTTCTCCTTTTGGTTTTCTGATGAACAGAGTATGTACTGATTATCTGCAGTGTGCCAGGCCCTGCCCTGTAGGTTTTACCCAAATTATCTGGAAAAGTGAGCTTAGAAGGATTGAGTAACTTTTACCAGTTTCAGAGCTGGTAAGTTTTAGAGCGGTGAGCCAAACCCAGCCCATTTGACTCTGGAGCCCGACCCTGAAGAGCAGTGCCTTACTGCTTCCTGAAAAAAGAGCCCTTTCCTACTCTTTTGTTCCTAAAGCAAAAATCCGACTCTTCTGAGAGCCTTTATTACTGACGATGATAGGCAAGTAGAGAGGTTCTATGCCTTGATCCTACCTCTCTAGCTTTTTTCCTCCTCATACACTTATAGAGAAACAGGCCTGCATGGAGAGGATCTGGAAGGAGTTCCTTTGTGAGGTTTATGTAAATTGAAGTGTGTTTCTACTAAAGTGCAGTTATTTACTGACCCTGAACGACTCAATCCTCAAAAGACATATGCTCTGAAAGTCAGCATATGTTAGTTGCTTGATAGTTTCCATCCGAAATGAGTGATTCCATATTTATATCACAACACAATAAAGAGTTAATACAACTAAAGCTGTTCTCAGAGTGAAGTCAGAGTTTTTGTCTTGCACCAGCACAGCCTGTTACCACATGACAGAAACACCCACACAGTGCATCTGATCTGTACACGAAGCAGAAGTTATTTTAGGTTTGTGCAGTTTCAGGAAAGCAATTTTTTGAGCTGATTCACAAGTACATGTTCTTAAAAGGTCTCAACTGTTTTTAACTCAATATATATACCTTTAATGTGAAATTTTCTTTAGAAAGTATCTAGTAGTTTTACTGAATTAATTCATTTATTGCAATTTAAAATAATAAGCAGCACTGGTTTCTTAGTGCTCTAAGAGGAAAAAGTAGTGAGTAGTCAGTCTCAGGCTTTTTGCCATTTTTGGGGTTTTTGAATTGCTGTATCTAATTTATTAAGGGTGTGAAACCCGCTTCTACAGATGACACTGTTAAGCTTATTCAAATGCAAGAGAAACTGAAGTTGGATAATATTCCAAAGTATAAAGACTGTTGAATACCAGCTTTTGTGGTTTTACAGCTTTATTTTACATGTTGAAAGTTTTATAGTTTTTAAGGTAAATCAGTTGATATTCATATTTTTATAACTCATGTTTAGAAGATAAAAATACATAAAAGATAAAAATCCTTAGCTAGTCAACAGTAAATTTAGTGATATTAAGGTAAATTAAGGTGAATATAGAAGTGATAATATTTACTAAAGATCAATCTTAAATAAACATTTAACTTAAACCATAGCAATGAGAGAATTTCTCATGCTTACATGAGGTACCTTTAATTTTTTTCTCTAAAGAGTCTTGCCAGGGGTGCCTGGGTGGCTCAGTCTGTCAAGTATCCAACTCTTGGTTTTGGCTCAGGTCTTGATCTCAGGGTCCTGAGATGGAGCCCTGTCCAGCTCAGTGGGGAGTCTACCTGAGATTCTCTCCCTTTGCCCCTCCCTCTGCTCATGCACTCTCTCTCAAATAAATAATCTTTGTTTAAAGAGTCTTGCTAATTTTAATGTCATATGCATAAATATACATGTAAATGTATTAGGGTATGGAAGCTCTAGTTTGTCATACTTTTCTATGGAAATTACCAATGATTTACATATAGATTTCTTTCGAAAATTAAAGTTTACATTTTAGTGTATGTGTAGTTTACATTTCTGTGGAATTGCTCCAAATGACATTTTGGTCAACTATATAATTTCGTGGTCTGCTGAGTACAATGTGATATATAAACTTAAAACCTCTAAAAATTCATAATTAGGTTTTGGAATAATGCGGTTTCAGAATAGGGATGGTTACAGGGTAGTGGTAAGGGAATGGTGATTATTAAACTACTTCCTAATTATAGTACGTGTCATCTTAATGGACTGTCCTCTGACACTCTGGTCTGCGGGTTTCTTTACTTGGCTAATATCTATGTGAATATTTATTGGTGGCTGCCATTTAAAAAAATTTTCCTCATTATTTGAAAAGAAAGAGAGTCAGTATTGGAGGAACCAACCCTGAGGGCGGGAGTATCAGTGACGAGAATTGGGAAAATAAAATTTTAAAGTATACTTTCAATTAACTACTCATTTATAGTAATAACAGTATAAATATGGTGGTCTCTGGTTCCTTATTGATTGAGGAATGTCCAAGATGTATATGGTGTATTCCTAAACAGAAACCCACTATTTTTAAAAACAATGCCTCCCCCCCCACACAGACTTTAATATAAAAATCAATATATAAAGAAAAAAGAAAAATTAATATTAGATTTTAATCTAGGAATCAGTGTTTTTGAAATTGTGCCCAAAATTCCACATTTTTTTTTTTTTTTTTAATTGGCAGCTGGGAAGTAGAGTCAGCTGAATATGGGACTTCGGTGCAAGGACTTCTACTTTACACTTGTATTTTTTAGCTGTCGGGTTATGGGTAGAGTCTTCAGAAGACTCATGGGTACTCAGTAATTTGTATTTGAACATTTTAGGTTTAAGTGTGTAAGCGCTGTCATTTTTCTCTGATTTGCTCATCCCTTCATTCTCTGACGCCTTTTTCTTTTTCTACTGTTAGGATCACAAGCAAATGCCTCCTAAAAATATGTGCAGATTTCTCACAGGGGAAAACAGCTACCGTACAGATAGAAAGCAAGAAAGAGGGGGGAGTCAGGGGCAGTGAGAGCAAGCAGTCCAGTGTCTTTGACACTTGATATCTGCCTAGGGAGGTCATTTTTCTGATTCTCATTCAGTTAGTTGGCTGGTTTGTTTTTCATCCTGAAAATGTTTATTTTAATGACTGAATTTAGACTAATGTTTGGTTTAAGAGTATTACTTGTAGGTGTTTTGCTTATATTTTTCTTGTTTTGGGAGAATGTTTACAGGTTTTTTAAAAATTTTTTTAAAGATTTAATTTATTTGTCAGAGAGCACGAGAAGGGAGAGGGGCAGAGGGAGAAGCAGGCTCCCTGCTGAGCAAAGAGGCTGAAGTAGGACTTGATCCCAGGATTCTGGGATCCTGACCTGAGCCAAAGGCAGATCCTTAACCGACTGAGCCACCCAGGTGTCCCCACAGTTTATTTATTTATTTCAAAAAAGATTTTGTTTATTTATTTGACAGAGAGATCACAAATAGCAGAGAGGCAGGCAGAGAAAGAGGAAGAAGCAGGCTCCCTGCCGAGCAGAGAGCCCGGTGTGGGCCTCGATCCCGGGACCCTGAGATCATGACCTGGGCCAAAGGCAGAGGCTTAACCCTCTGAGCCACCCAGGCACCCCACACAGTTTATTTTTTAATTGTAATGAAATATTTTATTAGTTTCAGGTGTACAATATACTGATTCAAAAGTTCTACACATTACTCAATGCTCAGCACACAGTTTAGATAGTATTTATTGTAAAATACAGATCTAAGTTGATTATTGAGCTCTAGCATTGGAATTATGCCATACTTAGCATTTGATCTTATTATCAGGAAAAATTAAAAGTGCAGTAGGGTTTAACAGCATAGAGAAGGACTTTTAATATGCCATCATTTTTGAAGAAAATAGAAAAATCAGTGTAAATGTCAGTGTATTTTTAGGCTGGTATTAAAGGTTTTTCTTAGGAAATGCCCATATCTGACTTAACTCTCAACTTCTTAAAAGAAGGTAACTTCATATGGTTCACCTCTTAGCACATTTCAGCTAACACAGCTGAGAGATGAGTTGAGCTCTCTGGTTTAAAATTCTTCTATGCTGCTTTCTGTTCTTAATGGGATAACTTGGCCCCATCTTATCTGTCATAATTGACATACATGATGCTATTCATTCAAAACATTATAGGCTTCCTTAGATTGTTCCTGGGTGTGTAGTGTCCTTTGTAGCCCCTTCACTGTTATGTCATTATATGAAACTTATCAAGTAAAATTCTAGCCATTATCCATTGCCTTTAAAAAAGCTCCAAAATGGGGGTGCCTGGGTGGCTCAGTTGGCTAAGCAACTGCCTTCGGCTCAGGTCATGGTCCCGGAGACCTGGGATCAAGTCCCACATCGGGCAGGAGGCCTGCTTCTCCCTCTCTCACTCCCCCTGCTTGTGTTCCCTCTCTGGCTGTGTTTCTCTCTGTCAAATAAATAAAATCTTTAAAAACAAAACAAAACAAAAGCTCCGAAATGTTCAGCCTCTTAGGAGAATTCTGGAGGCATTCCCTGGCAGGGTTCATTTCTCTTCCTGTTTCCCTTACTTGTGTTTCTGCCAGTGACACGCCTCATAGGGTAGGTATGGCTTGAGGCCTGGGGAGAAAGTCTTGTGGGTGAGTATCTCCAGGGGACAGAGGCAGGGGGCTGGAGAGAGGAGTTGTGAAAGTGAACCAAGAGACAAGTTGTGTATATCCGTAAATTATATTCATGTGGATTGGCATCAGCTTAGACACACATAGAGCATGTTTGCCCAATATTTCGTAAAGCTTTGTCTGCAGACACTACTGGCCACCTGCTTTTCCCCAGACCCCGGGGAAAGTACAGGCCTGGCAGCAGTGTTTCTCAGGCTGGTTTATGAAGCGCCTACCTCCGAAACTTCTGGAATCCCTGCTGGCAGTGCAGCTTGCGCACACCACCATGGCCTGACGAGTCAGAAATTCTGGGTATGCAGCCTAGGAATCGGAAGGTTTAATGATGTTCCTGGCTGGTACTTCATGAATGTTAGAGCTTGAGAAACCACACTGCTTTGGAATCCTACTAATAAATGGGTCTGTGACTGCAGTGTGGATATCGTGCCCTGGAGCTGTGCCAGGGCCCTGTGACAGGGATTCACTGTAGGGCACACAGGTTATTTAATTTTAAATGTTTTTACATCACAACTGTGGTGCTTATTGGAAATAGTTGTTATAATGTTTCTGAAACACTGTAAGATCCTTTAATGCCCTTTAAATCAGTGGCAAGATTAATATCAGGCTCAACATCACATCAGTGCCAAGCATATTTTATTACGTTTTATTCATAGTAAAAAATAATCTATAATTCAGAGATAGACGGCATGCAGCAGTGTATTGATAGAAATATTGCTTTGCCAAGTATTTTGTTTCTGGATTAGGCCATGTAAGAAAAGCTAAAGTATATGTTAAACATTTGTGATGCCTTTGGTAGTTTGATTCCACTTCAGTGAGGTACTTGTGAGTGATTTATTGTTGATACAAGTATTGGAACTCCTTTTTAAAATTTCCAATAAGCTCGAAGTTATTTTGAACATTTTGACTTCAAGTTTGGGTGTCTTACTCTTTTTTTCCTGCTGATTTTGGATTCATCCACTGAGTCAGTCTTTCAGCTTTATCGGATACTTAATATGTTTTCAGTAGTAGATTGTTCTAACAGTAATGATGGACTTGCCGTGACCTCTGTCCTCAGGGGGGCTGCAGAATCCTGGGCAGGAATGGAGGACCGGGGGAGATAGCATCATGGGGCTATAATCCAATGTCAAGTTCTCTAGTAAATAGGAGGTATAGTACAGTGGTTGACTGTACAGGAGATTTACGTGAACTTAAGTAGAACGTGGTACAGCCAGGATCTAAACCTACATTTCTTCATGCCTCTGAGCCTCTTTTCTCACTGAGAGAGTGAAGATACACGCCCTATGCATAGGATTGATCAAAGGATTAAGTGGAAGAAGGTATGAAATAATACCTGCCAAAGTAAACACTCAGTAAATGGTGGCTGTATTGTAAAGTATTACTGAAACAGAAACATTAGTGTGAGAACTTAAAGGGGTACACACACACATGTTCTACATGATTTTCAGATATATCAGTGATATATAAGTGGACGATTAGTTGGATATTCTGTGATAGAAGAGGGTCTCCTAATAATGTTGATTGCAAAATGATTCATTTACGTATTATTTTAGGTACCAAAGCAGTCAGACTCACAGCCTCATTCTGATAATCTGAGTCGCCAGAGTGAATGCGGGAAGAAGCAAGTGTCTTACAGAACTGACATTGTTGGGGGTGTGCCCATCATTACCCCAACTCAGGTAACGCGTTGGTTAGTCTACTGTGTGATGGTTTACCACTGTGTAGTGATTTTTATGTTATGAAATAGAACATCTTTACTGAATTAATCCAGTAGTTAATTTGAAATACTTCATATTTGTTTCTTATTTCAAAAGTATGTGCTTATTATGAAACATTTGGAAATCACAGATACACAACATTAACACTTTTCATGTTTTCTCTGAGCCTTTCTTCTTTTATACTTTTATCGCCAGAAGTGGAGATACTTTGTAAACAGCGTTTTTCACTTACATCTCAAACATTTTCTAAGTCATTAAAAATGATTCTACATCATTTTTAACAACTGTAGTCATTTTGCCATGAATTTGCCATAGTTTATAAATCCTCTGTTGTTGAATAGAGTTCCTTCTCCTTTTGTAAACAACATGAATAGGAAAAACCCATTTTTCCTCCCCCACACGACCACACTCACATGCTGCTGGCATTGGAGGTGTGGGGTTCTGCGACACTGGCTGGGAGTCAATTCTGACAGCCACCCTGGATCCCACAGGTTAAGGCTCAGTCCTCCAAGACTGCCCGTGCATCCCTTCAGATGCCAGTTGAAAGCCCAGGTTGTTACCTGTGCTTCTGACCAATGGGCTCTAAATCGGATGTTCCATGACTTTGTCCCCAATCTGAGTAATTTACTAGAGTGGCTCTCAGAACAGAAGAAAGCATTGTATTTGCTGTTTGCGTGTTTGTTATAAAAGGATATGATAAAAGGATGCACATGAACGTCCAGATGGAAGAGATGGGAGGGGCACGAAGCTTCAGTGCCCTCTCTGGGACTCTTCCAGCTCCAACTGTTCACCAACCTGAAAGCTCTCTGAACCCAGTACTTTTGGGATTTTTTATAGAGACTTCATCATATAGGCATGATCAACTCTGTTTCCAGCCCCTCTCGTCTCTCTGGAGAATGGCAGATGGGGCTGAAAATCCCAAGCTTCTAGTCATGACTTCATCTTTCTGGTGACCATCCCCCATCTGGGAATCCACCCCCCATCCAGGAGCCCACCCAGAGTCACCACATTAGAACAGGAGATGCCCCTAGTACTTATCATTTAGGAATTTACAAGGGTCTTAGGAGCTCTGTACCTGGAACCAGGGGCAGAGACCAATAGGTATATATTTTCCATTATCCATAAATGCTATGATGAACATTCTTAACCAGCTGAGCCACCCAGGTGCCCCTGTGATGAACATTCTTGTAGTATAAACTTTAGAGACATGGAGGATAGTTTTTTTAAAGGATAAAGTCCTAGAATAAAGTGCCAAATCAAAGAGTTGCAAGTATTTTTTGAACCTGTTTTTTCTACAACCTGACCAGATGAGCCACTCAGAGAACTGTAATTTTGATTCTGTTTTATCACAAAAGTGCCAATCTGCTTAGTCATATCTTATTTGGGTGTTAATGAAAAGCAGAAATGTATAAAAAAATTTTTGAATGAAATTAAACCTTTGAATGAGCTTAAATTTCTCGTGTTGCTGTTGAGCGAATGAGTTTGTGATGCAAATTGAATTACCAGCTATTGAGAAACTGCGGTCCGGAGGTAATGCATTGCCGTTACCAGTGGTGCTCACATTCCTCGTCTGTGAGCCTGTTTGGACCGAGAGGACTTGGCACGTCACAAACCTTGTACATTGTTTTGTGCGCCATAGTTTTTAGGTCTTTTGTCAGGGAAGGGTGATAGTGGAGAAGCTTAACACATTAATTAATTAATTAGTGCTTTCTTTATTCTAAATAAAGGGTATATTAATGAACAACAACAAAAAATCCATGCTCTAGTGGGAGCTTACATTTTTCACCAGAGTTGGATAAAAGTATAAGGTAGTATTACGCATGTGTATCCTTTTAAACCTCTAAGACTTCTGGTTAAAATAGAACTAGACTGAGCTGCTTTTACCTGTCTTAGGCTGATACAAGCAGTTGTACAATTTGTCTGTAGTTGTATTAAGATAGTAGTTTGTATCTCTCCCTGTTTTAATTTTATACAGAATTAAGATTTTTGTTGTGTTTTAATTTTGGTGTATTCAGTAGGTTCTAAGATTTCATTGCAGCTGCCATATTAAAAAGATCCCAAAGAATTTTTTTTACTTTTATCATTTTGTAATGTAACTTTTTAAATTTATAAAGAAGTATTTACTCATTATAAAAGCATTTAATTGCTATATTATCAAGAAAATGATAAATCTTATTTATACGCTTGATTAATTTATTCAGTGATTGTTGGGTTAGTAGCAGTTACATGCTGGAGTTACAGAACTTAAGTACATAATTCATGCTGTTGACCTGTCTAAATGTATGACAGGTTGAAAATTCCTCAAGATGAGACTTGAATATTAGTTTTTCTCTTGAAATTTAGGAGTTCTTCAATATACATGTTTAGTTGATTTGTGGGATTCTAGATTATAATATGTTGCATGTTATGAATAAACAGAAGCCAGTGCTTTGGGGACCATGAAAACGTGAGTGTAGTTAGATCTTTTTTAAAAAGCACTGGACTTGACATGTAAAAAAAAAACAAAAAAAATGACAAAAAACCAAAAACCAAAACCTGCAGAACTTTTAGATTTTAACATCAAGGAGAAAAATCTGCTGGCAAAGAATTTTTAGATTTGACATTAAAACCCTAGACTGTAAAAGACCGTGGACCTCATCAAAATTGAAAATGTTTACTTTGTGAAAGACCCTGTTAAAGAGGATGCAAGGAAAAACTACACACTAAGAGGAAATATTTGCAAGCCATATATTCAATAAGACACTTGTATCTAGAACATACAAGGAACTATCAAAACTCAGCAGTGAAAAAATAATCCAACTAGGAAGTGGGCAGAATTCATGAACGGAGATTTCACCAAAAGATAAAAGATACACATGTGGCAAAAAGAAAGGCTGCTTGCTGTCATTAGTCAGTAGGGAAATGCAAATTAAGACCGCAGTGAGATATTACTGCACACCTCTCAGAATGACTCAGATATTAATAACGCAAATGCTGACTGCTGACAAGGACGAAGAGAAACCGCATCACTCATACATTGCTGGTGGGAATGTACGATAGTATGGCCATTCTGAAAAGCAATATGGCAGTTTTTGTTTTTAAAGATTTTACTTATTTATTTGACAGAAACACAGCTAGTGAGGGAACACAAGCAGGGGGAGTGAGAGAGGGAGAATCAGGCTTTCTGCTGAGCAGGAAGCCCGATGTGGGCCTTGAACCTGGGACCCCGGGATCATGACCTGAGCCGAAGGCAGACGCTTAACGATTGAGCTACCCAGGCGCCCTAGGGCAGTTTTTTATTAAAGTAAACTTGCAATTACTATACAACCCAGCATATATACTCTTAGGCGTTGCTCCCAGAGAAATGGAGGCTTATGTTTACATAAATCTGTACATGAATGTTCGTAACACTTTTATTCCTATGGTCTAAAACTGGGAATAACTCAAATGCCCTTTAACAGGCAAAGAGTTAAGCATCTCATGGTATGTCCAGATCATGAGTGCTACTCAGCAGGAGGAAGGGACAGACTAGTGATACAGGGAGCAGCCTGGATGAGCCTCCCAAGAATGATGGTGATCTCTTAAGGTCACGTACTATAGGATCTAATTATATCCCATTGCCCAACTGTCAGAATAATCGGGATGGAGAAAAAGTTAGGGGTTGCCAGGGAATTGGGCATATGGACTCTAAAGGAGTAGCCTAAGGGAGACTTGTAACGATGAACTCTTATGTATATTGTTGTGGTGGTGGTTTTACACAAAGATACATGTGACAGAATTACGTAGAATGATCCAGACACAGAGACAAATGAGTGCCTTTTAAAACTGATGAAATCTGGATAAGGTTTGTGGGATGTTCCAGTGTCAGTTTTGATAATGTAGTTTCCCTATTGGGAGAGCTAGTTGAAGGGTACATACAACCTCCTGTACATTTTTTTCCCCACAACTAATTATTTCAAAATCAAAAGTTCATCCCCTTCACCCTCTATCCCCCAACCCCCCCCAAAAAAAAGCACTGGGGGCAAACAAGAGAAATAGAAATCTATGGTTTTATCATTGATGTGAGCGTTCTGATTAAGTAGCTCAAATTATTTAGGAAACTCTTCAAAATTTGTGTTCCTAACTGAACAAAGATTTGATTTTAAGATTTTTTTATTAGAATAGCAGTATGACCAAAGTTACAGATGTAGTGAAAAGAAGGGCCACATGTACCCCAATGTTCATAGCAGCAATGGCCATAATCGCCAAACTGTGCCCTTCAACAGATGAATGGATAAAGAAGATGTGGTCCATATATACAATGGAATATTACACCTCCATCAGAAAGGATGAATACCCAACTTTTGTAGCAACATGGACCAGATTGGAAGAGATTATGCTGAGTGAAATGAGCCAAGCAGAGAAAGTCAAGTATCACATGGTTTCATTTACTTGTGGAGCATAAGGAGTAACATGGAGGACAGTAGGAGAAGGAAAGGAAATGTGAACTGGGATGAATCAGAGAGGGAGATGAAGTGTGAGAGACTTTGGACTCTGAGAAACAAACTGAGGGTTTTGGAAGGGAGTGGGGTGGGGGAATGAGTGAGCCTGGCGGTGGGTATTAAGAAGGGCACGTATTGCATGGAGCACTAGGTGTAGTGCATAAACAGTGAATCTTGGAACACTGAAAAAAATAAATTATTATAGAATAGCAACATGAAATATAACTGCTTTGAAGCTAAACAAGCAAGAAAAGAATTTCTGTATTTGCTTCATTTTAGAAAGAAGAAGTAAATGAATGTGGTGAAAGTATTGACAGAAATAATTTGAAACGGTCACAAAGCCATCTTCCCTACTTTACTCCTAAGCCACCCCCAGACAGTGCAGTCATCAAAGCTGGATATTGTGTAAAGCAAGGAGCAGTGGTGAGTACCTTAACAGGGTATGTATGGGAATAATGAAAAATGAGTCTCTGTTGGCAAACTGTCATTATACCAGTCATTTGTTTTGTTTTTTGAAAGATCCAGAGTGAGAGACCAGCAGGCTGAGGAGTCAGGAGATAGAATAGGGGTGACTGTATGTTCATAACTCAGTGCTGTTATTTTTTTGGTCCGTGAGTGGCTAGATAAGTTAATGCTTATTACCACTGACCTTTAATTTTAAATGAGCTTTCCTAACAGTTTATTCCAAAAGGCTTTCCTTTGGGTTTTCCTCCCTTGGGAGTAGATCAGAGAAAGGGAGCTCCAACTAGGAGATGTCAGGAAAAGAGGGAGCAGGGGTGTGGGGTGGAGGAAGGCTCACTCCATTTGGTGTTGGGCTGACCTCAGTCAAATTCTCTGTGACCTTGACCTTCTTATTTAACTTTTCAATCCCTCAGTTTCCTTTTTAAGGAAAATTAGATTATAAAACCTACCATCTGGAGATTTTTTTTTTGAAAGATGTAAAGTAAGATAGTATTAGCACAGCACCTGGTGCTTAGCAAGAGTTGTTAAGGGTTTACCAGATCTCCTCTCATTCAGCCAGACCCATGGTGGGACATTGTAGGAAGAGCAAGTAAATTTACCAGCATTTCTAAGGTTCCAAAGTACTTTTCCAAAGTTTGTCACTCTGTATGTGAACCAAATCATTAGTAGAATTTCATGAGAATATAAAACTTTAAAGTTTGTGAGTGAAGAAATACTTCAAACTCTGCTGGCAGTTCTGTTTGACTTCACATCGCTTTCTGGCAACTCTAACTTAGGTCAGCTGTGGAAAAGTTCTTGTATCCCTGTTTTTCTGACCTGTAAGCGGAGGGAAATGAAGGGGAAGGCTGAGAGTCTCTCACGGTAGCAGGTCTATAGGTAAAGTCAAAAATCTCATCAGGCAGTGACTTGTATTAATAAAGACTTTCAGGGAGACATTTCTTTCTTTTTGTTTTATTCCCAAGTCCAAAATAACAACCCTTAGAGATATTGAAGTGCTTTCACAAAAACTATTATTTCAGTGACAAAAAAAAATTTGTACAAATAGGTTCACTTTATTAAATATTTGATGCTTTACTAAGTATAAAGTACCTGAAGAAAGATTGTTGCGTTTTACAGATCTTACAGAACTTAATGTGGTTTAAAAACATTTCCTGTGCTTGCTTTTGAACTCTTGATGGCATTTACTTTGTGGGGTTGGGGGGATGGGGAAGTGCCTTTTTTTTTTTTAACTTTTAGCACATTAAAAATATGAAAAATATGAAACTATGTTATAAAGTTACATGATACGAGCTGAAAGCCAGCCACCAAAGTTGACGTAGGAGTTCAAGGCCTGAGTAGTCAAAGAGATGAAGTTTCATGTATCTCCTCATCTAGGGAGGGGAGTGAGCTTTTTCAGTGCTTGACATTTCTGATTGTGGGCTCATATTGGAATATTTAAGTGGCTGTTAACATTTGACATTCTTAGAAACAGAAGTCTTATGTCTGTGTTCATCTCTGGTAGATGAAAAACTGGAAGAGAAGATATTTTCAATTGGATGAAAACACAATAGGCTACTTCAAATCTGAACTGGTATGTTGCTCTCTCATAAATGTTGCCTTAAAATGTTTGAGAAGAGTGTTAACACTGTGGTGATTTTAAGTGTGTGTGTGTATGTGTGTAGTTGTCCTGTTTTCTATTTTTAAAAATAATTCTGGTTTTGAGAGGTACATACAGTTCAGTTTACTTGATTGTGATGTTTTAATGGTAATTTTGTAAATACATCTTAAATAAAAAGATCCTATCTTCAAAGCCATTTCACCTTGAAAGAATTTAAAGTATCAGAACTCCTTAGTCTACAGATTTCCTCTTAAGGGGAGCTGGAGGAGATTGTAGGAAGAATTACGTCTCTAAAACTCAACATTTTAACTCTGTATTCCTATGGAGTTATAACTGCAGTTTCTGTATTTTATCCTCTGCCCTCTCTTGATATTTTTTTTTCCTTTTCAGATTGATTTTTTTTAGGATATTTAATTTTTTTTTTACTTTAAATTTATTTTTTTTCAGTGTTCCAAGATTCATTGTTTATGCCCCACACCCAGTGCTCCATGGATCCATGCAATAGGTGCCCTCAGTACCCACCACCAGCCTCACCCATCCCCCCACCCCCTTCCCTCCAAGTCCCTCAGTTTGTTTCTGTGTCCAAAGTCTCTCATGTTTCATTTCTCTCCCCGAATTACCCTACTTCCCATTTCCTTTCCTTCTCCTACTATTTTATGCTCCCCAAGTAGATGAAACCATGTGATACTTAACTTTCTCTACTTGGCTTATTTCACTCAGCATAATCTCTTCCAATCCAGTCCATGTTGCTACAAAAGTTAGGTATTTATCCTTTCTGATGGAGGCATCATATTCCATTGTATATATGTACCACATCTTCTTTATCCATTCATCTGTTGAAGGGCACCGTGGCTTTTTCCACAGTTGGGCGATTATGGCCAGTACTACAATGAACATTGGGGTAAATATGGCCCTTCTTTTCACTACATCTGTGTCTTTGGGGGTAAATACCCAGTAGTGTGATTGCAGGGTCATAGAGTAGCTCTATTTTTAATTTTTTAAGGGATCTCCACACCGTGTTCCGAAGTGGCTGCGCCATCTTGCATTCCCACCAACAGCGTAAGAAGGTTCCCCTTTCTCCACAGCCTCTCCAACACTTGTTGTTTCCTGTCTTGTTAATTTTGGCCATTCTGACTGGTGTAAGGTGGTATCTCGGTGTGGTTTTGATTTGAATTTCCCTGATAACTAGTGATGATGAACATTTTTTCATGTGTCTGTTAGCCATTTGTATGTCTTCTATGGAGAAGTGCCTCTTCATATCTCCTGCCCATTTTTTGATGTGTTCATCTTCTTTTTGGATGTTGAGTTTGAGTAGTTCTTTATAGATCTTGGCTATTAGCCCTTTGTCTGTAGGGTCATTTGCAAATATCCTCTCCCATTCCTTGGGTTGCCTCTTTGTTTTGTTGACTGTTTCCTTTGCTGTACAGAAGCTTTTTATTTTGATAAAGTCCCAAAAGTTCAGATTGATTTTTAAGTTTCCTCATATGGCCTTCTTATCCTACCTGAAGGTAGAATCAAAGATTGAAATTCTGTCTTTTACTTGTTTGAGTAACATCCTTATTTAAAATATTCTTCTCGGGGCGCCTGGGTGGCTCAGTTGGTTGAGCGGCTGCCTTCGGCTCAGGTCATGATCCTGGAGACCCGGGATCGAGTCCCACATCAGACTCCCTGCTCGGCGGGAAGCCTGCTTCTCCCTCTCTCACTCCCCCTGCTTGTGTTCCCTCTCTGGCTGTGTTTCTCTCTGTCAAGTAAATAAATAAAATCTTTTAAAAAAATAATAATAAAATAAAATATTCTTCTCACATAGCCCAAGTTCTGCAACGGATTATTGGATAATTGGATGCTTTTTTATACCTTACATATCTGTTCTGGCTTTTCCTGTTTTATGGGATCTCTGAGTGGGGATCATATACTTTATTTGAATGAAGGCACCAGAGCAGCCCCATCCAGTAGTACTTTCTCTACTGATGGAAATGGTATATATCTGCATTGGCAAGGTTCACTGGCTACATGTGACTGATGAATGCTGAAAGTATGGCTGGTATGACTGAGGAGCCTGACTTTAATTCTAAAATTAAAACTTTTTAGTTGAAATAGTTACACATAGCTGGGGGTACTGTATTGGGCTGGAGAATACTTAGAGAATAGGAGAGGAGTATTTTGAGGTGCATCTCAGGTGTCTGCTCTTCTGGGAATCTTTCAAACTTAGATTAAGTGTCTTCTCCTTACACACCATGGTGCCCGATGTCCACTTCTATCATAATACCTCCCACTGTGTTTTGTTATGGTGTGTGTTTTGTTTATCAGTTACTTAGGTGAGCTTCTTGAGAGCAAAGATCGCTTTCTTACCCCTTAAATGAACACAGCACCTGGTACTTGATAGATAATAAGTGTTTCTGAATATTCAAATGAAAATTGGCATAACATAGCAAGAATAGCCAATTTAAAATGGGTATTTAGGCTTGCTCAGACATCAAATTGTAAGAGCCTCAACTGGAAATAAGAGTTACTTGGCTCAAAAAGTATCAGACTTGGTGTCTCAAAAAAGGCTACACGTGTGCCTGGTTAGTAGGTTGATTCATTGCCTTTAATTAATGGCACTGCTCTTGGGAAGAGTCATTAATGCAATAGATATTCACTGAGCCCTCTGTGGCTCTGGTGCCCTCTTCTGGGAACTGGAATGAAGAGAACAGTCTGTGATGTTCTGGCCTTCTTCAGGAGTTCAGCTGTGCCAAAGAAATTGATATGTACCCTTAATCACCCACAGTAATTATAAAGAGACAAAAAACTATTATGGAAGCATTTACTAGATTTTGGAAAACCTGCATGTAGACATGATGCTATAAAATTTGAGATGAAAGGATATTGAACTAACAGGAGGGAAGGAAGTGATGCCATATGTACGTAGGAATGTTAAGCATTTAGAAAACACACATAAAGCTGGAATTTGTAAATTTATCAATAACGAAGGTGTACATTTTCCCCACATTTAACATTTCTGAAATCTTGGTGTGTCATACAGTTGCTGCAGGGGAGGGATGGACAGGCAGCCATTGTGTAGTAGTTGGCACGGCTTGTGTGCACACAGCCCCTAGGTTAGGATCTGGAAAACACCAGCACCAGATCCTGCAGTGAAGAAAATCTCAGGGATACAGTGGGGCATTCTTAAGACATGCTGCATCCCCCAATGCTTTTTTTTGACACAGAGAATGGTATGGAGTGAGAAACATTGACACTGATGGCTGTAAGTCAAAAAGCGATTCAGAAGAGCTAGAATCTGAATGTGAAGTTTTAAAAAACCTTAGCCAATTTGCTTATGTACCTACATCGGGTCAAGAATGATAGATGATAAAAATTGATGTTTAGCATGGGAAGGGGCTCTTTTATAAAACCTTTTGATCATCTAAAAGTTTAAACAAAAAATAGAATAGTATTCTGACCCCTATATATTCTTTACCCGGATTTTGTAATTATCAACACATGGCTAGTTTTGTTTCTTAGGTATCACCACCCACTCCCCCTTTATATTTTGAAATAAATCCCAGACATAGTATTTTCTCTGTAATTATTTTAGTATGTATTTCTAAAATAAGAGGAGTTAAAAGCTTTTTTAGTAGGTGTGAAGGATATAGTGCACAACTGGAACACTGAAGGGAATATCTGTAATATATATCAGGGTGAAAACATTAATTTCCCTAAAGAATCTTAAAAGTTGAGGGGGTCCTTCCTTACCCTCTGCCTTGTTTTTCATCCATCAATCCCAAACAATTCAGACGTACAGGCAGATGAATGTAGGCGTTCATCTGATGGGCCAGGGGCAGAAGGGACCAGAGTAGCCTGGGGGCAGTCGGAGCCCAAAAAGGATGAGGGGGCTATTCTCTTGGGGGAGAAGAGTACATCCACACCGGGAAGAGGGTGGTGGCAGAGATGGGAGAATGCTGACATATGTACTTATTAATAACATAAGGAACTATATTAAAGGCCAAGTTTCTGTCAAAAAAGGGAATAATGTGGAAAAGGAGAAAACTTTTATATTAGATTGGAGGTGATGTGAATATTTAACATCTACAGATAGATGTAGAATTAAATATAGATGTAAATGTATTCATGTGCTTACATATTATGCATCTAACATACTTTGTAGCTCTGTGCAGCTGAAAAAAAAAAAACAAACCCACCCTTTTCCACTGAAAGAAACCTAGACTCCTGGAGAAATAGCAAGATACTACAACTTGAGACAGGAGAAATGAACAGAAACTAAGCCTGCGATGTCTTGTATCAGAAAAGAAGTCCTCATAGAATGCTAGGGACATGTCAGAAAGGACCCAGAATCCAACTTGAAAATGTTCCTCCTTATCATATTCGGGTATTTTGAGCATCAAAATAAGTAATGGTGGTAGCAGATTATTGCCCTTTGAATAAAGTAGGAATCCATGAACCCACATACATATAAATGAGTGAATGCATGAGTATATGTATATATGATGAGGAACCAGAGATCACAAAGCTTCAAAGTCACTGTCTACAAAATACACATTAAGCACAAAAAGAGAAATAGTAACTTTACAGTGATAGAATTATTGCTGTAATCTAAAGTCAGATACCACTCTAATCCAGTGATCAAATGATTCGAGTGAACTTCATCAGTGGTGAGAGGAATTCAAGTTATTTACCACCTGCCACTATAGATTGAGAAGATCGTGGCCTCATTTCTGTGATATTCCCCCCAAAGATGCCTAATCTGAATCTAATCTTTGGGAAGGATCAGACACACCCAAATCAGGGACCTTCTCCAGAATGACTGCCCTGGAGCCTTCAGAGGAGTCAAGGTTGTGGGAGCCAAGGATGGAACCACCGAGGAAAAGAAAGATACGATGAGTAGATGTAGCCTGCGATTCTGAACTGAATTCTTTTGTTTTAATAAAGGACATTCAGGGGACACTTTCCTGATTGCCATGGTTGTATGTGAGAAGAGGATGTCTTTGTGAGAAGTGCCCTCTAAAGTGAAGGGTAGTGGGGGCCAGTTCAGCAACTCACTCTGAAATGGTTCAGGAAGGTCAGGTCTTTGTGCTGTGTTTTCAGCCTTTGTCTAAGTTTATGGTTTGGTTCAAAGTTTACAGAAAGACAACCAAGGGAGAAAATATCTGGTAGAAAAAGGAGTAAAAAACATGGACAGTTCATTTACAAAGAAACTTAAATGACCTTTAAACATATATGAGGTATTCAGCATCACTCATGCTTAGGGAAGCACAAGTTAAAACCTCAGATAACTGTTACTTCTCATCTAATGTGAGAAAGCTATGATTGAGTGAAGAGATGGGCAGTCTTTTCCCCCTAAAGCCAAGTGTAGGTGCTATTCTCTAACAAAAGGAACATGGAATCTTGGAGAGATTGCAGATTTCAGAGGTGGGCCAAGGATAGGATGAGCTGAGCCTGGAAGAGCTAATTGTGACCAAATAAGGGAGTGGCTCAGAGAATGATGGGGATCTGACAAAAAGACACAAATCCAGCTTGCAGGAGCTCCCAGTGCCCCAAACTTATACAGTTTGATCACCTCAATAAATAATGATAGTAATGGGTTACAACCCAGAAAATAAAGTAAGGCAAAGAATTAAATGGAAGGAAAAGCATTTCCTTAGAGCAGAATTCTAGCTAATGTATATAGATGACTTGATGGGGTTAGGGAAGGAGTTAGGGGAAGAATCACCGTTTGGCAGCTACTACAGTAATGGTTTCAGGCAAGAATCCTCAAAGTTTGATAAGACTAGTGGGCAAAACAATGAAGGGGGGAACTGGTTATTTCATAGGCTCCAGGTATCTTCCCACAATATGATAATGACAAAGGAGACGAGGGTAACTTTCTAGTTACTGGCAAACATGAGTGTAAGAGATGAGGGTTAACGTCCTCATAATGGGACACACCACTCTCAAGCACTCTCTGAGAATGAAGGGATGAGAAGAACGTACTTGATCTGTAGTTTCCTGCCAAAACCATACAGCTTGAATCCAAGCGTGGCTAACATCAGACAAGCCCAGATCAAGGGACATTCTATAAAACAACTGGCCTGGACTCTTGAAAACTCTAAACGTCATGAAAGAGGGAAAAAAAAAAAGCAGAACTCCTCCATGGTCAAGAACATGAAGAGACGTGACCGCTAAATACAAGGTCTGATTCCATTTCGAACCCTGGAGCAGAAAAGCCAGAGTTTTCCTCTTTCTGTCAAGGATACTGCTGGGCAGTTAATGAGTTCTGAAGATGGTCTGTAGATTAGATAACAGTATTGCAACAGTGTGGAGTAACTGGTTCTTGTAATTGTACCAGGGTTAAATAAGAGAACATCCTTGTTTTAGGAAGCATGCGCTAAGTATTTAGTAGTAGGGTGCAGCCTATGACACCTTCAGACATTTCAGGAAAGGTATATCTACCCCATAGTCACATACATGAGCACAAACAGAATGATTTAGTAAGTGTAAAAATTTCAACATCTTGGAAAACGGGGCACCATGTATACAGAAATTATTTCTTTGTACTATTCTTGTAAGCCTTTTATAGTCTGAAATTACTTTAAAATGAACTATTTTATAAGACTTACAGGTTTGTGATTTCTTTTTTTAAATTTATTATTTATTTATTTATTTATTTATTTTCAGTGTTCCAAGATTCATTGCTTATGCCCCACACCCAGTGCTCCATGCAGTATGTGCCCTCAGTACCCACCACCAGGCTCTCCCATCCCTCCACCCCCTTCCAAGACCCTCAGTTCGTTTCTGGATCCAAAGTCTCTCATGTTTCATCTCCTTCTCCGATTTATCCTACTTCCCATTTCCTTTATTTCTCCTACTGTCCTCTGTATTACTCCTTATGCTCCACAAGTAAGTGAAACTATGTGATACTTGACTTTCTCTACTTGGCTTATTTCACTCAGCATAATCTCTTCCAATCCAGTCTATGTTGCTACAAAAGTTGGGTATTCATCCTTTCTGATGGAGGTGTAATATTCCATTGTATATATGGACCACATCTTCTTTATCCATTCATCTGTTGAAGGGCACCGTGGCTCTTTCCACAGTTTGGCGATTATGGCCATTACTGCGATGAACATTGGGGTTACATATGCCCCTTCTTTTCACTACATCTGTATCTTTGGGGGTAAATACCCAGTAGTGCGATTGCAGGGTCATAGAGTAGCTCTTTTTAAATTTTTAAGGGATCTCCACACCGTGTTCCAAAGTGGCTGCACCAACTTGCATTCCCACCAACAGCGTAAGAGGGTTTCCCTTTCTCCACAGCCTCTCCAACACTTGTTGTTTCCTGTCTTGTTAATTTTGACCATTCTGACTGGTGTAAGGTGGTATCTCAGTGTGGTTTTGATTTGAATTTCCCTGATAGCTAGTGATGATGAACATTTTTTCATGTGTCTGTTAGCCATTTGTATGTCTTCTATGGAGAAGTGCCTCTTCATATCTCCTGCCCATTTTTTGATGTGTTCATCTTCTTTTTGGATGTTGAGTTTGAGTACTTTATAGATCTTGGCTATTAGCCCTTTGTCTATAGGGTCATTTGCAAATTTCCTCTCCCATTCCTTGGGTTGCCTCTTTGTTTTGTTGACTGTTTCCTTTGCTGTACAGGAGCTTTTTATTTTGATGAAGTCCCAGAAGTTCATTTTCGCTTTTGTCTCCTTTGCCTGTGGAGACGTGTCTTGAAAGAAGTTGCTGTGGCTGATGTCAAAGAGGTTACTGCCTATGTTCTCTTCCAGAATTTTGATGGATTCCTGCCTCAGTTCGAGGTCTTTCATCCATTTCGAGTTTGCCTTTTTGTGTGGTGTAAGAGAATGGTCTAGTTCCATTCTTCTATATGTAGCTGTCCAATTTTCCCAGCACCATTTACTGAAGAGACTGTCTTTTTTTCCGCTGGCTGTTTTTTCCCCACTTTGTTGAAGATAATTTGACCCTAGATTTGTGGGTCCATATCTGGACTCTCTACTCTGTTCCATTTGCCTGTTTTTGTGCCAGTACCATGCTGTCTTGGTGATCACAGCTTTGTAATAAAGCCTGAAGTCAGGTAACGTGATGCCCCCAGCTTTGTTTTTCTTCTTCAGTGTGATTTCTTTTTTAAAGTGTTCTGGTGTGGTTTAGTTTTTTCTTAGTGCTGCATCAAATAATGGTATGTCTTAATCTCATGGTGTGATATTCAGTGAAATATGGCATATAATGTCATGGCCTGTGTAGTATAAATATGCTATTAGGAACTAGTTGTGCCTTGTATCTAGTTTTATAACCTTAGAGGAGGTACTTAATGTGTGAGGCTCCATATCCTCAGGGGAATAGTAATACATGCATTGTGGGGTTGAGGAAAGTTTAAATGAGGTAATGTATTTAAAAACTAGCAGATGTCCTGACACTTAGTAAATGCTCATTGAATTGTGCTTGTTCAAATGATGTATTCGTATAAAAGTGATATTCTTTAAATGAGAAATGTAATTCAAAGAAGCTGGATATTTGCTACGCTGGTGCCTTCTGTATCAAAAAAACATTCCAGAAGAGGAAACATTACACTTACAGAGTACATAGGAGTCTATGGGGGAAAGTCTGTTGGTTTAATGGCTTTTAGTAAGGTATACTGTCATTAAGACCAGAAATAATGTGAATAAAGGTTATATGCCAGTTTCCTTGTTTCAAACTATGGTGTGTATAAGGTTCTAGTATTTGGGCTGTTCTGATTCTGGATGGTTCAGGAAGGTAGACTTAGGTCTTAGATGTGCTTCAAGAAAGCAGCACAGTTTTTCATGTAGATCTCCAAGTAAGACAAGTAATTCTTTTTAAAAGATTTTTATTTATTTATTTGACAGAGAGAAACACAGCCAGAGAGGGAACACAAGCAGAGGGACTGAGAGAGGGAGAAGCAGGCCTCCTGCTGAGCAGGAAGCCCGATGTGGGATTCGATCCCAGGTCTCCAAGATCATGACCTGAGCCGAAAGCAGTTGCTTTAACCAACTGAGCCACCCAGGCGCCCCAAGACAAGTAATTCTTAAAAGGATTTTAAGAATACCTCACGGGGCTCCTGGGTGGTCAGTCATTAAGCATCTGCTTTCAACTCAGGTCATGATTCCTGGGATCAAGCCCCACATTTGGCTCCCTGCTCGATGGGAAGGTGGGAAGCCTGCTTCTTCCTCTCTCACCCCTCCTGCTTGTGTTCCCTCTCGCACTGTATCTCTCTCTGTCAAATAAATAAGTAAAATCTTTAAAATATATATATATATATATATATATATATATATATATATATATATATATACCTCATGTATCTTTTTGCTTTTTTGCCAGGAAAAAGAACCCCTTCGTGTAATACCACTTAAAGAGGTTCACAAAGTCCAGGAATGTAAGCAGAGGTAAGCGCCAGCTCTCACTCAGTTCCTGGCACAACTTATTAATACTCATCATTGCCTTGGTTTGATTGATGTGTACAGATGATATTTTTCTGTGTTATTTCTAGTGTTATTTTTAACTCTTCTTCATAGCTGGGATATGCTCAAACTTACAAAATCTTCAGATTAAAGTGTTGAGACGTTTTTTGTTTCATTTGAAAACTAAAAGCTAAGAAACAATCCTTAGCCTTATTAATGGGAAAGAAAAAATTTAATATGAACAATTTCTATCATATTTGACAGATTGATTTATTATTTATTTTAGTATTGGAAAGTTGCTGCAGAATAGGGTTTTATAAGAAAATGTATCAACCATGTGGGCTGAAAACGTTGAATTTTATACTTCTCTTATGAACCTTTTTAAAAATATATGTAACTATATAAAATATGTAAACTTTATTGGAAGAATAAATTGAAAAAGATGCTAAATTACACTAGTATTTTATCTCTATTTATTTTCTTATTGATATATATTTGGTACTAGATAAGCAAGTGAAAGAAACACTATCCACCAACTGCTATTTACGTGCAATTGGACGTTTGTTTTTGTTGACAGTGACATAATGATGAGGGACAATCTCTTTGAAATTGTAACATCGTCTCGAACTTTCTATGTGCAGGTGAGATATTTCTTTGGAGATATAGATCCTTCTACCAAGAGATTAATAATTTTAGAGGTGAAATAAATGTAAATAAACTTGTTGCTTATGTGAATAAGAAAAGAGAAACATGACAACTCTAATTCACAACTTAAATATGTAAAATTATTGGTAGGTCATATTCAGCAAATAGGGGTACTCTTTGTTCTGAATGGCAGAATAGAATTAAGTAGTATTTGTGGGAAGGGAAATGCTGTTTTAACTTAGATGCCAATTTTCAGTTTGGATTATTTTTGCACATATTTTGGAATTTTGATTGTATCATTTTTGGTAATTTTAGAAACTGGATCTAAAATACCCACAATAAAAATGGACAGTAGATCACACTGGTGATAGATGGGTATCCTGTATTTAAGTTTAAAATGCATCTTTTATTTACACAGAAAATCATTTAGATTGAAAGTTTTTTTAAATAACATTTGTTTTTGTTTTATAAAAGTTATATATGATTATTGCATAAAATTTGGAAAATAGAGAAAACTATGAAGAAAAGGGTATAAAACACAAAATCCCACATTTGGGAAACTATTCTTTTTTTATTGCCTTTTTAAAGGCATATATTTTTCTAACAAGTGGGGTCATATGAAGTACACAGTGTTATATTCTATTGAATATATTACAGTCTTTTTTTCCACATCATTACAAATTCTGTAAAAACTTTTTACAACTGCACCGTGCTCTGTTATGTGAGTGCTCCACGTTACACTGTTTCTCTGCTCCTCTAGAACTGATTATTTACATATATTTTACATTTACTATGATGAATAATGTGGTGGTGAACATTTTTGTGTTTAAGTTTGCCTGGATTTCTCCTTTAGGTTAAGTTCCTAGATCAAGAATAACTATCAGAGTAAGAAACTTTTAAACGCCCCTTTTTGCCAAATTGATTTCTAGATTTGTGCTTTACCTTTGCATGCTTTGAATTTTTCCTTTTAAAAGGCCTTCTTATAATCATTGGTTCAAAAGAATGTGTTGTGACTTAAAATCTTCGAACACAAGTAAAGGGCAGGATCTCTACACCCCTCTTAGATCCTGTTTAATTGGATGTAAAGTCATAGTTAAGTTTTATTTATTTATTTATTTTTATTTTTTATTTTTTTTAAAGATTTTATTTATTTGACAGAGAGAAACACAGCTAGAGAGAGAACACAGCAGGGGGAGTGAGAGAGGGAGAAGCAGGCTTCCCGCCGAGCAGGGAGCCCGATGTAGGGCTCGATCCAGGGTCTCCGGGATCCTGACCTGAGCTGAAGGCAGTCGCTTAACCAACTGAGCCACCCAGGTGCCCCCATAGTTAAGTTTTAAATTCACATTGGAAAGCAAGGTCCTATCAAGGAATATGATACTTTGGAATATGACTACCAGTGTTTCTTTCAGTATTTAGTGTAGTACTAGAAAAGATTCCTAGAAAAGTAATACATAAAATGATGTCAATTTTTTTAACTACACAATTACATAAATACTCTTACAATAGATATAGACAATATAGCAGTAGGTAGAGCAAAATTAGCTTTGTCTTTGACTTCTTCCTCTCGTTTTCTCTCCACAAGTATTCATGATGCCATTTTTTGATGTGTCTGATCTTAAAATATCAGGGGTCCAACTTTTGTCTCTATAATAACTTACCCCACAAAACCTGGCTTTAAAAAGTGGTTTCTAAAATTTTTTGGAAACCGTTGCCTTGGAATGATTTTGTTGTTGACTCTGTAATTTACCAAAATGAATACAGTGGATTTATAGACATAGGAGCTGATTTTGAGGACGAACTGACTGAATGAGTCCTTTCTCTCCCTTAGGCTGATAGTCCTGAGGAGATGCACAGTTGGATTAAAGCAGTGTCTGGTGCCATTGTAGCACAGCGGGGGCCTGGCCGATCAGCATCTTCTGTATGTTCCCTGTTTTCTGGGGTGATATTCCCTAGAGTCGTCCCCCCCCATCTTGTGAATTATTTTCCTTCCTCTTCCCCTAATCCTTCTCGTTTCTTTCCGTATTGAGATTTATTTGCATGTTGACTTTCATACCAATTGGACTTGCAAAAAAATAATGCATTTCTAATTTAATGCTTCCTTGTAGTGTTATGTATACATAACTTTCTGTGCATTGTATTGTCTTAAATGCACAAGCAGGGCAACTAAAGAATGTTTCCTTGCTTTGTTTTAGGAGTTCTTACTTGTCACTAGGTCTAGATTTGTTACAACTTGACAAATTTTTAGTATGGGATATGGCCTAATGCTGTAAAGCACTTGAGGTTGTAGTGTTCCATAGTTTGCTGAAAGCCTCAATTTCCTCTTTACTCCCTCTAATTTTAGTTAAGGATTTTTTTTTTTTTTTTGTCTTACTAGTGCCCTAAGACTTGAGCAGCTGGACCCTGATTTAATATGATTTCCTGTTCTCAGCCACTATTATCCATTACATGTTCTTATTTTCATTTTTTGGTAGGGAAATTTAAAAACCTGCTGCTTTTCGCTATCATAGTCATCTTTGTGGTGATATGATAATAAAATTGAAATATTAAATATTTTCAGAAATAAAAATATTTTTAATTTATTATGTTCAAGAACATCACAGGAATAAGATTTGGCTTTAGAATACCTTGGTCAATGGTCTCTTATCTGAAAATGTAAATTCTGAGGAATAGAAAAAAAATTTTGTTAAGAGTTTTTTTTTTGTCAGGGGGTGGGGGGAGCACAAGCAGGAGGCGTGGCAGGCAGAGGGAGAAGCAGTCTCCCACTAGGCAGGGAGCCCAAGGTGGGCTGGATTCCAGGACTCTGGTATCGTGACCTGAGCCTAAGGCAAATACTGAACTGACTGAGCCCTCCAGGCGCCCTAAGGAAAAAAAATGTTAAGTGTCTTGAAATGTAGCACTTCTGTCTGCAGAATGTGGTCTGGCATGTGGCACGGAAGCATTTATTGCCTTCTACAGATTTGTTGTTAATGCCAGATTTTCTGCACTTTTGGTATTTTTCAGGTAGTAATTCTGTCTTTTAATAGTTTCCTGGTAGTGATAACTACAGATCAGTAAATACAAACCCGTGTTTCTCACTTCTTAAATTACTCTGCTTGTGTCCTTTTTTGGAATACCTTAGAAGTCACTTTCATAGGTATTGATTTTGTAAAACTGCCTGTGTTTTATGTGACCTTTTCAGCAGTCAAGTATGAGACTCTCTGCAAAAACAATGTCTGTTGGGAAGAGGAAAAATTGGAGAAGGGCATTTGTGTTCTGTGCTTTGTGGTGGGGGCAAAGTGGACTCTCTAGCTGTAACTGTCAGCAGAACTTTCTCTTTTCCTCCCTCTCCCCAGTATAGGTTAACTCTAATCTTAGCTTTGCACTGTGTTCCAGATGCGGCAGGCCAGAAGGCTGTCGAATCCTTGTATACAGAGGTATACATCAAGAACTGGTGAATGCAGCACGTATGTGGGCTCTCTCGCAAACGTGCCTTCTTACTAGAGGGCCCGGACTCACTCACTACTTACAACTGATCATAGAAAGTTGAGTTAACCCGACTGCCTTTTGCAGTTATCGTAACTGACTTTGTCAACACTAACACAAACTATTTCACTACAGTCATCTGGCTGGATATGTCTATTTAAACAATAATGAAGAAGATAAAAATCATGAGAAAAATGCAACCTTACTAATTGAAAAAGTCACATTAAGCTGTCTTCTAAAAATTAATTTACTGAATTGCCACAAGTTTCAACTTCTATATTTTATGTATTTTGAAATTTTTTATATTATACCACTTCATTGCACCCTTGTTCTAATAATAGATGCAGACTCATGCATGCATATATATTGGATAAACTCTACATTACTATAGTTTGCATGACATTTTAAATCTTAGGTGAAATTTAGCCAGCTCCTGGGAATCTGTAGTGTTTTGTCAGTTTGTAGCATTTTGTTTTCAAAGCCACTGGTATCATAACTGAACGTGGTGTGCTAGGGACTTACGGCAGTGCATTTGGAATGGTCATATGAAAGATAGCTTTAGTTAGAAGCAAATTGAAATTAAGATTCACAACTGATAGTTATTTCACCACAGTTTTAATAAATGATTAAATACGTACCCTTTGTTACCTTTAAAATCTTTAACCATATGAATGTATGACATATTCAAAACTAAATAAATGCAGTGAAAGGAACAGTGAAGAGACTGTGCCATTTTCGGTTGCAGCAAAATTCAGGGACAAAAAACTAAATTTGTCAGACTGTCAGAGAAAATTGTAGGTTTGGAAAACAGCGAGTTCCTCTTACTAAAGAAATATGGCCTTTCCTTTTTATGTTCTGCATTTTTAGTGTTTTATCTTCCTAAAATATGTGGGAGGATTCCTAGTGTTGATTGAGAAGATGCTCTTAAATAGAATGGCAGAGCTGGTAGGCCCCCTTTTAAAACACAGTTGGGTTGCAGCTGGAGGCCTGAGTCTTCAAGTGGCAAAGCTTTGGTGACAGAACTGGCTTCTTAGTGGAAATGGTTGTTGACTGTCATGGCTTTAACCTCACTTCTAAAAATGCATTGCTTTGGGAAAGAACTTGCACATGAATGCTGCATGGCTCGTGCTTCTGCTCTGTGTGTGTGTGTGTTTGTGTGTGTGTGTGTGTTTTGTTTGTTTTTCAGAGAAGAAAGTCTCACTCTGAGTTATTAACTCTGTTGTTAGTGTTTGACTGCCACTGACCGCCACTCGTCTTTGCAGGAGCATCCCAGCTGTGCTTCCGAGCCCGAACCCACTGGCCGCTCTGCCCGCGCGGCCGCCAGCCCACATCGCGCAGCCTCTCGCAGCAACTCTTTGGTCTCAAGCTTTACCATGGAGAAGCGAGGATTTTACGAATCTCTTGCCAAGGTCAAGCCAGGGAACTTCAAGGTCCAGACTGTCTCTTCAAGAGAACCAGCTTCCAAAGTGACTGAACAAGTGCTGCTAAAACCTCAGAGTAAAAATGGCCCTCAGGAGAAAGACTGTGACCCCGTGGACTTGGATGACGCGAGCCTTCCGGTCAGCGACGTGTGAGACACAGGCATGTGGAGTTTCACCTCCCTCCTCGGCCCTTCTAGCCAAAGATGATAGAGGATGAAACAGTTTTTAATGCATATATAATACTGCCTCTTTGATGTACTCTTTATAAGCTGGTAAACCAAGAATCTAGGGAGTGGCCAAAATAAATGTAATTTCTTTAAAACAAAACAAAACACGGAAGAATGAATGCAAGAAAAAAACCTGTTTCAGTATCAACTGTCTGAAGCTTTGTGTGCTCTCTTTTGGGTGATGAAAATGTGTGTGTGGTATTTTTTCCTAGTAAACTTGACAGTTTAAATGTTTAACAACTTAAAATATTAAAAATGCTTATTAATTATTTGGGTTGTTTTTAAAATGCTACTTAGGTTTCCTATTAGATGCTTGATATTTACACGTTCTTACTGGTGAATATTACTGAATGAAATATCGTCAGACTAAGATATCTAAAATCATGATGTCTGTGGTGCTTTGAAATTCATGCTACAGAGTGGACAATGTGGAAATGATAACCATCTTTGATGCTCTGGGTCTCAAGGTGAGTGGCCAGTGTTGTGTAGAGGAGGCCATTGGACCCGTTAGTGAGGGTTGTAGGTTGCATGGGGTGGAAATTAGAACTCACACAATTGTGTCTTGGACATGGGTTGGAAAAAACTTGGGGCTTGCAGCAGTCTTTGCTTTATGAAACAAAGAAAATGATTTGGTATGAAATTTTTGGGAGATCCGATTTTCATTTCAAGGTTTTATAAATAGTTCTCATTTCTATATTTGGATTAGTGAAAGACCTCAAGTTTATATGTAAAGACATACTGCCCTTAGCCATGCGATTGCAGCCTCCCCTTTTTGTCACTGATTAACCTCTATTCAAGCACCTGTGTCTTCTCAGCTTGTTGGAGAATGCCGTTGGAATAATGTGCTTAAAAGTCCTTCGTGATCGGTTTTAAACATTGGGATAAAATTAATTTTCAGTAGCATACTTTAATGTGCTATCCTCTCATGGTCGAGATGCCAGAATGCTTTATTCTCCTACGTGTGCAATAGAGATGTTGTAAAACACAAATTTGAGTATACATTTAATCACTGCGATATTGTCTGTCAGCACCGCTCTAAAAACCTTTAGTTTCAAGTGTTGAGTAATAGACCAGTTTGGAGTACTATTTTTGTGGTTAAGTCTTAAACATTTGCTGTAAGAAAATAGTCTTGAATTTCACATGCTGCTATTTTTATGATATTTTGCCATCTTACTGGGCTGTTTTGTTTTGAATTCATATGTGTCACTATTTCTCCTTTGTGTTTTCTAAGATGACATCTTGTTTGAGAAAGAGGGAGAGATTTCCTGCTGCAGCGGTGGGGTCCAGAGGTTACCATCTGTTATAGGGGAATTATCTTGGAATCAGTTTAAAAATCTAAATGCATTAAGTGCACCACTTGACTTTTTTATTCATAAGCTAATATTTTGAGAAGTTACGTTTCAGTTTGTCTTTTTTGCAGCTACATTAGAAAATGGTAGGTGGAAAGGTTTTAAGTAGATATCACTTTTTCTGCTGATGTATCCATTATAATGGCTCTTTTGAAAGTTACTTTTTCATGAACACACCTAAGAAATCTTGTGTAGGCAGTTTGCAATATTCAGGAGCCTCATGCTTTTTCCTTTGATACAGCTTCTACGTTGCATGTTCATTTTAGCATATTTTGGTATCGGTAATTTGATATATTTCATAGTGGCAAAATACTCGCTCTATTTTGGGACTTTTTATAGAACTACCCTTGTATTCAGTAGCGTAGGAAATGTTCTTGTGATTGTCAGGGTCTCCTAATATTTATCTCAATACTTTTATAATTCTATGAAAATTATTTAATTATTTTAAAACTTAATACTTTTCTTGTAAATATGTCACATCTGAATTGTCAAAAAAATCACTTTGAATACCTTAATATTTGCTGCATTTTTTTCTGTATATATAACATGTCTTCTTTCAGAATGGGAATGTACGTGTGCTTCCCAGTGTTTACTTTTACGTCTGTTATCTTTATAATGTCAGACTGGTTGAACACTGTAATGAAGTGAGAATAAACTCAAAATTCTAACTTCTTTCTCATTTGGTTTGGTTCCTCTCTGGTGTGAACAAGTAATAGAACTAGTACAGAATATGAGTAATTGACTGGAAGTGACATTTTTTTAAAAATATGCAATCTTTTTCTTTTTAAAGATTTTATTTATTTATTTGAGAGAGAGAGAGAGTGAGTGAGAGAGAACATGAGAGGGGAGAAGGTCAGAGGGAGAAGCAGACTCACCGTAGAGCTGGGAGCCCGATGTGGGACTTGATCCCGGGACTCCAGGATCATGACGTGAGCTGAAGGCAGTGACCCAACCAACTGAGCCCCTCATGTTTAAAGACAGACTAATTATTTGGTAAGCTTTGAAAGGCTATAGTTTGATATATTTGTATAAGGAAAAATGATTGGTTTTGGAAAAAAGGGCGTGCTTTATTTTGCTTCACTAAAACAGAAGAAAAACATGTCCTCAAAAGCACTATGACATACACTGGCTTCAGAGCAATACTTTGAATTGTCCAGACTGCCTTTGCTGTGTGTCGTTACTGGTCAGACTGGACGTGGCATGAGCAAGGCTGGGTGTGGAGGGCGTTTTGATTCGCAGATGGGCCGTTGACGTGTGCTTGTCATGTTCAAGGGTGTGTTTTTCAGACCCACTGGTGGTAACAAAGGGTCCATGTCTGCTGTATAGCCAGCATCTAATAATGGAATTGGATAAAGTCTCTCTCTTGGTAATCTTTGTTAACTGGTGCAACTTAATTTTCTTTCCCTGGAAAGTATTTTAAATGTTTTTATTTTTTAAAAACCCAAATTGAGAAGGTTCTAAACTTTGTTGCTTTCACACACAAAAAAGAGATCCCTTAGCCTTTTTTTTTTCTCCTCCTAGCTGCATTTCGGGAATTTTCTTTAAGTGGTTCTCATACCTTTATTGAAACATAATAGTTGGTGAGGCAGGAAATACTTGTATTAAAAAGTGCAGCAACACAACAACTAAATACAAGATTTCGTAAGAATTTTCCTTGTCTTTCTATCTACATCAGACAAGATGAAAATACACTTGGTTAGATGGGTTTGTATTTTCCATTTGCAACCTTACCCATTTTATACAGACCCCAAATTTTGTATATTTTTATTTTTTAATGATTTATGAAAATTATATTTTTCAAACCTCATCTAAGTCATATTGAAAATATTACTGAATTGAGGTTAGCATTTACAATTTTGATTGATAAAATTAGTACTCCATTTTCCGGACATTTAAAGTGAATAGTGCCTCACTGTGGTGCAGTCACGTGCTAACAGTGCCACCTTCTGGTTATTGTCACTGCTAAATTTAAAGTAATTTGTAGTCTAGTTCACTTTATTTTACTCATCATAAAAATTAGGGAAGATACGTAATTACATAGGATAGCTTTGAAATTAATATAAAATTTAAGTCAGCATTTACAGATGACTAATTTATTTGGAGAGAATTACAGATTCACATGTAGTTCTAAGAGTTCTTGTGTATCTTTTATTCAGGTCTTCCCAGTGATAATAGACTGAAAATCTATAGTAAAATGCTATAGTAAGGATATTGACACAAATACAGTCAAGATATGAAAAAACTGCATCATCACAAGGTCCTTAATGATACCTTTATAGCCACACCTGCATTCCATTTTACAGGTGTGGTAATAAACTTAGTAATATTAGATTTAAGATCCAATTCTTTTGGGGGCACCTGGGTGGCTCAGTCGGTTAAACATCTGCGTTCCATCTCAGGTCATGACCCCAAGGTCCTGGGATCGAACCTCAAGGCAGGCTTCCTGCTCTGTGCTGGAGACCTGTTTCTCCCTTTCCCTTTGCCTGCTGCTCCCTCTGCTTGTTCATGTTCTCTCTCTCTATCTCTAGCTCTCTCTCGCTCTCTCTCTCTCTCTCTGTCAAATAAATAAGTAAAATCTTAAAAAAAAAAAAGCCCACAATTCTTTTGATACCAAAGTTTGGGCTCTCAACTGTTAGGGTGTTAGCTGCCTTGTTCGAAGTCTCAAAAACTATTCTTTGTTTATATTGTCCTATCTCATTTAGGTCACTAAATTAGTTTAATTTTCATTCAATCTATTTTTAACATTTCTCAGAACTATACTATTTCAAATGATAGAAATTTGAAAATAATTTCTTCATATATATATTTAAGTTTAGCACTTGAGAATAGTATGTAAGTATCCTGATTCATAACCTCCCTGAAAGATTTTAAGCCCTGACATTTGAAATTGAATACATTAAATAAGATTATCAGAATAAGGACTGCAAAATCAAATTGTTTAGGATGCCAAATTCTTGCATTGGGAATAGTTGTAGGGACTGGTTCTTTTTTTTTTTTTCCCCAGTGTTCCAAGATTCATTGTTTATGCCGCACACCCAGTGCTCCATGCAATATGTGCCCTCAGTACCCACCACCAGGCTCGTCCATCCCCCCACCCATTCCCTCCAAGACCCTCAGTTTGTTTCTGAGTCCAAAGTCTCTCATGTTTCGTTTCCCTCCCTGAATTACCCTACTTCCCATTTCCTTTCCTTCTCCTACCGGGAGGGACTGATTCTAATCTCCTGTAGGGTGGGAAGATTTTGACCTTCTAATGTAAGGTCTTGGGTGAAACGGTGTCTCCATCGCATGAGGCAGTGCCCAGGAGACCTATGAAGACGATGACATCCACAAGAAACCCGTGGAGAGAAACATACAGTGTGGTAACAAAGTCACGCATGGAAGACTGCAGCTGCACGGAAATCCACACGTACAGAGAATGACGTGGCTGGTGAGTGACGCGGTGGGTGACAGAAGCATTGTACTGGAAGGGCCTCCAAAAGGTCCCCGAAGAGAAGAAGGTTTGCAGAAGTTAGTTTTGGATTTGAAGGGCCCAACTGGCGCCAACATATAAATATCCTCTTAAACGTTGTCACCTCTTCCTCCCAAACCTGGACCCTGGTACCAGCCCCACTAGTTTTCAGCATGTACGTGGGGGTGGGGACGCGGGGGGAATGGGTGGATGGGAAATGCGAGGAACTTTCCATGATTTAGAAAGTCGCACATGAAAGCCCATTTTTGGCTGGCTCTGGTACCTTCGTCATGTGAAAATCTATTCCCTGTGGAATCTTACTGTTTCCAAACAGGGCCTTTGGTCCTCGTGGTATGGTATGCGTTCTTTGTGACTTTGGCACACGCCACATTCATTGTCTTGACTCGTTATTTATCACTCACGTTGTCCTTTCTCCTCCTCTGCTTTGGCCCCTCTAAAAAAGACTTGGGATTATTACTCTACAGAGTTGCTGCTTTCCTTAGGTTCCCCTCTGAACCTCTTTTGGGAGGGTGTATCTGACAATTTCCCCACTTTTTTTTAAAAAAGATTTTATTTATTTATTTGACAGAGAGAAACACAGCTTAGAGGGAACACAGGCAGGGGGAGTGAGAGAGGGAGAAGCAGGCCTCCCGCCGAGCAGGGAGCCCGATGCGGGGCTCCATCCCGGGCCTCTGGAATCATGACCTGAGCCGAAGGCAGTTGCTTAATCAACTGAGCCACCCAGGCGCCCCAATTTCCCCCATTTCCTCTGGGAAAATGGATATGCTCAGGTTTTCTGTCTTAGCTAGAATCAGTTCTGAAAAATTATATTCCTAGACAATTATACATTCTAAGTTTTCAGAGGTCTTCTCATGGAATCGAGCAAAGTATATAGTGCAAGAACTCACTTCGTCTTCAACTCAAAATACATGAACAAATGTGAAGACGGTTTCTAGGACAAATGACACTACCGCGTGTTTTACTCGGCACCGTGGTGCTTACAGACATGGACGCCAAAACAGAGTGGTAGTGTTCAGGTGTAAGGAGGCCATCTAGATCCATCTTGTGAGTCTTTTTTTTTTTTTTTTTTTTTTAAGATTTATTTATCAGAGAGTGCATGAGCATGGAGCGAGGGCAGAGGAGAGAGAGAATCGTAAGCAAAGTCCCCATGCCCAGTGCAGAGCTGGACGTGGGGATCGGTCTCACGCCCCTGAGATCCTGATCTGAGCTGAAATCGAGTCCCACATTTGACTGAGCCACCCAAATCATTTTTTTAAAAAAATAATTTTTTTAAAAAAAATTAAAATTCAGGTGCGATGTAAGATTTCTCATAAAGCCCCATGTGATCTCTGGAAAACAAGTCTGAGTTCTCTGTTCGCAAAACACTCATATGAACAGTATTTAAACTGTTAATTTCTTAACAGCTTAATCTCACAGCCCTTTCACCTTCTCACACAGAGCTTCTTGTGTACCCCACGTTCCAGTTCAACTGAACCATCCTCTGTTTGCTGGTTTCCCACCTCTTTGCCATGATTCTCGCTGCCCTTTACAGAAGGCCACTGCCTTGGTCATCTTGGCTTTGTAATTCCACTCGTCTTCAGTTCTCGCTAAGATGCAACTTTCTCTTTGAGGTGTTGGAATTGCTTTCTCAGCTTTCCCACAACATAAGCCACGATGACTCTAAAATACCTGATTCCCTGTCCCTCCCCATGCCAACATCCAACTCAGTTACTTGGAGCTAGAATTCAATTGAAGCTTCTGCCCTCAAACTCTGGGCTCACTAATGAGATTTTCTCTCTCCCCTAAAGTCCCTTTGAAAAACCAATGACTTCAAAATTGGAAGAGGTTAGAAAGTGGAAAGAGCCCACATCTAGCTCTCTGTTGATTAGACTGGCCCAAGAGAGCCTTCCATGGGGCAGGAAGCAGCCTTCAAACCCGCTGCAGGCAACAGCCCCTCCAGGCAAGGCCTTCATGCACACGGACGCGTGGGCAGGTGCTCGCAGCTGTTGGAGGGCCGCAGGCCCCTTGCACACCCGTGCACATTTAATTTGACACACGCCAGACAAAATAATGTGAAAAAGTGCCTGACAGTCCCACACCCCACTTTGTTCCTGATGTGCCTCCGTGTTTATTTACATGCGTGCATCAACATGTTTCTGTGTTGGGGACCATGGGATACAAGCTTTTCTGTTGACTTCCTTCCACGCCACAGAATATCACAGACACCTTCACATATCAACGAATATGGATCAACATCACTGTGTCTCGAGGTTTAAACCTTTAGTTGTGTATCTCTATGGAAAATTCTCTACGCATTCCTTTACTAGACCTTTGCATTGTTTCCAACTTGGGCCGTTCTAACAATGCTGCAAGCCGGGTCTTTGCCTCCAGGCCCGGTTCACCCCAACAC
>PITA01019493.1:22477-37496 GCA_004023965.1 Spilogale gracilis | reverse complement strand
AGTCCCTCAGTTTGTTTCTGTGTCCAAAGTCTCTGTTGTTTCGTTTCCCTCCCTAGATTACCCTAGTTCCCATTTGCTTTCCTTCTCCCACTGTCCTCCAGGTTACCCCTCATGCACCGCAAGTAAGTGAAACCATGTGATACTTGACTTTCTCTTCTTGGCTTATTTCACTCAGCATAATCTCTTCCAGTCCAGTCCAAGTTGCTACAAAAGTTGGATATTCATCCTTTCTGATGGAGGCATAGTATTCCATTGTATATATGTACCACATCTTCTTTATCCATTCATCTGTTGATGGGCACCTTGGCTAACAAAGAACTTTTGACTCTGGTTTTTGGAATGATAAAGATTTCTTTGGGCTGTCTAACCGTTCCTCCAGATTCACTAGGATAAAAGAGTTATAGGTGGGAAAGAAAACTTCAGCTTATCCCATTCCTTAATTTTGTCCATAGGGGAGTGACACATGGTTCAGTGGACACAGAACTCAACCAAAATCATGGGTGTCCTTCAATGCAGTCCTGTGCTCCTTCCTTCATCCCAATAGTATTTGTGATTTTGTACTATGGTGCTCCCCCATTCTCTTTCTCCTGAAGTCTGCAAAATGTACGTGCATCAAATGTAATTAATCCATTGGCCCATCCCACTTGGGTGTTTTAGGTGGTCGTACACACCACCCCAAGGGCTCAAGTTCTCAGCGGCCACAATCACAAGGTCACATTAGTCTGGGTGCGGCAACTTCCCAAAGGAAGGGTGCCATTTCCCCTTCCCCCTTCTTCTTTCTCTGCGAAGCCAGTGGAGTCTGTTGCATCTTTTCTTAAAAGAAGGCAAGCAGCAGTGATCCCAGATTCCCTAGACTTATTCCTGGAATTCATTCTTTGCTTTCACAGGATTGTCTAGTCAAGTGAATTCTCATAGTTACCAACAGCAACTTTTCAGAAAAATTGGTCTCAGACAATCCTTGTAATTCCCCCTCATTTTCCAGCAAGTATTTCTTGCTCCTAAGGAGACGCTTCCTACTTTCTCCAAAGCTTCAAGTTTTCCTCTCCTCCTGTGGGTAGCTTATTGATTTTTCCAGACTCTAAAGCCAGGGTTTCTCCATTCAATCCTATTCCATGACCTTAGACCAAGATGAATGGTTGAACTGGAATCTCAACTTTACCAAACTAGGCGCCTTGAGTGAATCTATACTACCTCCTGTATACCCAGCTTGAAGTCATCTGCATGTGGACTAAACTAGCATATACGTGTTCATTAAAGTCAAAGGGTCTTTGATTGAAGTATTCTTATCTTCAGTGGGAATTTATTGACTCTCAGTTACATGAGGCTCTGAGCCATGAGTTAGGGCTAAAGCAGGGAAGGCCATGATCCCTAATCTCCCAGGGCTCACAGCCCAGCAGATAAGTGAATATAAACCTCCAGAATCCCACAGAGTACTGTTCACTCAGTAAATAACTGATATTTCATTGGCAAAAAGGTCAATTCCTCTGAATTCAATGGGAGCCACTTGTAGATTGACTTTCCTGAAATGTGTATATTCCTAAGGAAAAAATAATAGAATTAGCAGGGAATTCTTTTGATTGCTTTGTATTGAATTCGAAGATTGCTTCCGGAGAAATCCCAGTGATAAGGTGAAAAAACAAGAGGATAGGGTGAAAAACTGAGAACAAGTAGACTTAGCATGTACAGGAAAACAAAGACAGACCCAGCATTTATGTGCAACTAATTATTGGGCGATCGTGAGGTTAGTCAGAACTGACCACGAATGTCCCTGTGTTTATTTCAGCCCTGGAGCTTAGTGCATAAATTTTGCTGAACACCCTCTTTGAGTGTAGCCCTGACTGTGCTGGCAGCTGGCACAGCCCATGTGTCCTGAAGTCGCTTTGTAAGAAATGGCATCACATCACCTCTGTAAGGCCATCCTGCAATTTAAAAAGATCCTGGTGTGATTTTTCTTGCAAGGTTAAAAAAAATAAAATAAAATCCTTTTTGGAAGCAAATCTTCAGCCCTTCAGAAATTTGAATTTGGGGGTTCAAATTTCAGCAGCTTAACACAATAGATGTTTCTTTCTCCCTCACATAATGCTTCAATAAAAGCAAGCTTCGATGTGGTGATTCTGAGAACACCCTCCTTCCAGCTTGTGGTTTCACTGTCCCTTAGAATATGAAGTCTTCTCTTGATGCTCCTGCTTCCAGCCAGCAGGTGGGAGGAGGGAAGGAGATAGCAGATCCAGTGTGGGGGGGGGGGTTCTGTGGGTCAGACCCGAAAGGCATACATCGCTTCTGTCATTTTTCATTGGCCAGAAGTCACAACCAAAGTAAAGGAAGGCAGAGACATGTGGTCTAGCTACTTGCCAGAGGAAAGGGAAAATGAGTCAGTGGAAACCTCACCAGTGTCTGTCAGACACCCCTAATGTTTCTGGTGTGGTTTTCCTAAGAGAAGAAAATGCATTTGCATATTAAAATCATAACAGGACAAATTCATTTATTAAGTATGTGCCATTGGAAATTATCTTAATCTTTAAGGGTCTTCATGGATTTGATCTTTAAACCAATAAATCAACTGATAAGAACAGAAAGATCAGGAATTATTTTGGTCAAATTACTTTGGCATCACCTGGTTGACTGCCTAAGACTATTATCAAGTGCTGCAGCTACTGAACTTTGATCATGAAATGTAACCTTCTTTTAGGAAAGAACTCAACGGATCAAATGTCAAACAAACAGCTGTTCCTAAGCAGCTAAAGAAAGGACTGATTGGAATAATCTCCAAGATGGATTTTTAAGTGGAAAAAAAAAAAGCTACAAACCAGTACACATAGTACATTACTTGTGTTAGCTTTTGATTAATAAAGCAGGTTAATAAAGCAGATTAAAACACACACACACACACACACACACACACACACTCACGCACATTTATTATTTCACAGTTTCCGGGGATCAGTAGTCAGAGTAGGAGTTTGCTGGGTCCTCTGCTGCTCAGGGTCTCCTGATACCACATTGAAATCAAAGTGGGACTCTAGATCCCACCTGAGGTTGTTGGGTCATCATTGGCAGAATCTGATTCTTGCTGACCCTCAGCTCCCCTGGGCCACTCTCAGCCTCACCTTCTCCCACAGATGGTAGCCACGGCTTCAAGGCCAGCAGGAGCACCTCCCACTGGTTCACTATGGTGGAGTCCGAGGTAAGGAAACTCACCTAATCATGGGAGTGACACCCCATCATCTTCACTACCGGCCACACTCAAGGAGTGGATTTCTCAGGGGCCTCCCACATTAGTGGTTACTTTTAACAAACAGGAGAAACATATATGAAACACACATAAAATATATCTTCAGAAATCCAGGAGGAACTACAACCAGATTTGTCTCTAGAAAGAACTGAAAACCTGGGAAGAGAGGAGGGGAATGTCTCTGTTCTCTTGTACTACTCCTGTTTGAATAATTGTATCCTATTCATGTATTACCTGTTCTTATGAAGTAACCAAGTAGCTAAGAGTAGCTGGTTTGGTGCTTCTCTGGAGAAGGAGAAGTGTCCTCTCAGGAGCCCACAGTGTGGCACCGATCTGCCCCAGGGAAGATGGAATCTGGGCACATGGCCAAAGCCTCTCCCAGTGGCCTCCTGCCTGAGCCCATAAACACCAGCCCTGAACGATGATGAAGGCCTGCAGCTGTCAAGTGCTTCTCTCCGAGAAAGTCCTTCTAAGTACTTGTGGCTGGAGCCTTAAATACAAACCAAAGTCGTAAAACAAGACAACAGCGTCTCATGTGCCCACATCCGTCAGCTCCCCAAAGCTGGCCTCAGCTCCCCAAAGCTGTCTGAAAGATACCTTAGATGATCAGGTGCCTCATTTTTTTTTTTGCCTTATCCATTTTTAAAAAATTTTTTCAGTGTTCCAAGATTCATTGTTTATGCACCACACCTGGTGCTCCATGCAATAGGTGCCCCCAGTACCCACCACCAGGCTCGCCCATCCCCCCACCCCCTTCCTTCCAAGACCCTCAGTTTGTTTCTGAATCCAAAGTTTCTTATGTTTCGTCTCCCTCTCCTATTTACCCCGCTTCCCATTTCCTTTCCTTCTCCTACTGTTCTCTGTATTACTCCTTATGCACCACAAGTAAGTGAAACCATATGATACTTGACTTTCTCTACTTGGCTTATTTCACTCAGCATAATCTCCTCCACTCCCGTCCATGTTGCTACAAAAGTTGGATATTCATCCTTTCTGATGGAGGCATAGTATTCCATTGTATATATGGACCACATCTTCTTTATCCATTCATCTGTTGATGGGCACCTTGGCTCTTTCCACAGTTTGGCGATCGTGGCCATTGTTGCGATGAACATTGGGGTACATATGGCCCTTCTTTTCACTACATCTGTATCTTTGGAGTAAATGCCCAGTAGTGCAATTGCAGGGTCATAGGGCAGCTCTGTTTTTAATTTTTAAGGAATCTCCACACTGTTTTCCAAAGCTGCTCAGGTGCCTCATTTTAAAGAGGCTGTCTTCCTAGATGCAAATCTTTATGTCCAGTTATCTTCTTTTAGCATCGATTTCTCAAATCGTAAGTCCTTCCCATGCAGGGTATTCAATCCAACTAAGGCTGTGCCTAAGGCAAGTGTCCGGTTGACTATTTTGCTAATTTATTTGGTTTTCACATCTGGTTTCATAGTGATGGTGCCAGTTACCGGTAAAATGAGTAAGAACACTGCCATGGAGTACATGATGCAATATGGCAGTGTCTTTCTGTGGCTCCAAAACAGCCTACAAAGTGGGACTGCAGTTTTTGGTACTTTGTCAACCTAATCACACATAGGAAACAGAGGTTTTTAATAACTCCATCCTAAAATGCGTATATACCTGTCCAATTCAGTAACTTAGTATCCAGTAGAAGGACTCCAATGTTACCACCTCTCAGAATCACTCATAGGGATGGGTGCAAAGTATCTGAGATAGTCAAGAAGCACATGTACATATGTTGCTGGTCTCCATCAAAGATGGTGGGAGACAGGATCCAACCAACAGAAATCCATACCGTGTCTGCTTTTCTCCCAGACACTGATGTGGGTGAGGGACAGTAACTGGGAGTGAATTAAAGAAACATGACGAAAGCTTGGGAGAGTAAACCAACGAGAGGAAGGGAGTCAATAAAGGGAATTCACAAACAGGTTTCTGCAGTGGGCAATGGGAGCTCTGTCCCTCTAGGGGCCCTCAGGGACAGTGTAGAGATCATGGAGCCCCCTGCCTATGGGCATGCGAGCTGGCCTTTCTCCACCAACCCTTGAGTCATTATGTGAAGACTGCTTCCTAGTATTTCTGGCCTTCCCTGCACTGTGGACCAGAAAATACACCAGCAGAGAGGACCAGGTGTCTGCAGATGAAAGGCAAGTGTTCTGTGTGTGAGTGGTGGGGAGTGCCGAGGGTACACAGCAGCAGTGTGTGCGGTACCCTGTGGCTACAAATTAAAAATAAAAATTTTCCATGCTGGCTGAAATTCAACCCCATGCTTCTAAATTAATAAATTTTAATTTTTAAGAGAAGTTATACTGAAAGATTTATAGAACCTTTACAAAACCTTTATAGCAAATTTATAGAAAAACTGATGAGAAAGTACAGAGTTCCCAATAACCTCTCCCCCACAGTTTCCTCCATTATTAGTATTATTATGAGTGTGGCATATTTGTTACAACTGATGATCTAATACTGATACATTATTAACGAAGTCCACAGTTTATCTTAGAGTTCACTGTTTGTGTTCTACATTCTATGGGTTTTGATGGCATATGTCCATCATTACGGTATCATACAGAATTCCCAAAGCTTTTTAAAAACTGCTGTTGTTTTAGCTATTCTCCCAGGAAGACACCCCACCCATGCAAATTTGAAACTTAATACAAATCCAATTTTGATTTTTTAAAAGAAGAAGCAATTCTCCTGAATTATTTTGGTTGGAGAAGATGAAGTTACCCTTAATTCTTCCAGAATTTCCAGGATGTGCCTGCTTCATACCTTTCCAGAAAAGATTCTGGATTGAATTTTGTCCTCATCCCAAGTTCGTATGTTGAAACTGTAACTCCAAATGTGACTGTATTTGAAATGGGGCATTTAAGAAAGTAATTAAGGTTCGATGAGATCATGGAGGTAGGGCCCCAATCTGATAGGGCCAGTGTCCTCCCAAGAAGAGGGGGAACACCAGAGATCTCCATCTCTCCCTCCTCTCACTACAGAGCTCAGGCTGTGTGAGGGGTAGCAGAGGTGACTGCCTGCAGGCCATGGAGAGAGACCTCATCAGAACCCAATCCCCTTGACACCCTGATCTTGGACCTCCAGCCTCCAGAAATGTGAGAAAATTAATTTTTGTTGTTTAATTAATTTTTGCTTTTGTTTTGTTGTTTAAGCCATTCCTAGTGGGTGGTATTGTGTGGCTAAAACAGGATCCTTTGGGCAAAAAAGAAAACAAGACTTCTAGCAAAAACCATTCTGTTCTTCTGTTTGAATCAGGAAGAAGCTCCAAGGGTCCCAAGGTGACACCTGTAGCAGGGATTTCTGAGGCTGACAAGGTGACTCTGAGGACAGAGCAGGAGTTGTGCCAGCTCCAGCCTGCACCTGGGCAGGATGGGGTTGGGGGACCCCAAGCTCTTTTTCCTGCAGCCTGCCAGTCCTGGAGAGGGACACATCAAGCATCTGTCAAGACAAATCCCCAGCTCCTAAATCACAGAATGAGGCTGTCAGTCATCTTGACTACACGCCATGTGGCCCTAAAAGTACAACATCCATGAAATGTCACTATGTCACTGCTTGATGAGACCGCTTCTCTGGCACCGCCACCACCAGCACTATCGTGGTCTCAGTCCCAGCTGCCTGGCGCCATTCTTTTCAAGAAATGTTCTCTATTGACCTGAAGCATAAGAAATAATGCTGAGTTACAAGTGGTCATGCCCATGGATACCTTGGGTGTTGGACTGTGCCCCCCACATACCCTGTCCCCCTTCCTCTCTCTGAGTGTCACTCCAGACAGGCTCTTTAGGAAACCGAGAAACCATTTTGCAAACTCCCATCATGAATCCTGTGGACAAGCCCAATGTGGCAGCAGGTGCACTATTTCTAGAGCCATAAACACCTTTCCTGGAGGAATGCAGTGCACTGCCTGGGTTGGCTGCAGCATGACTGACCATTCCCGGGGTGAGATACGCTTAGCACGAGGTGAGCTCCTTGGAAGATGGCGTCAGGTTTGTTTACTCCAACTGAGAGATAAATGAACAGCACCCAAGTGGAACGCTGGACTCCTCTGGCAGGCTCAGACACGGAGCTTATAAGAAGCTAAAAATACATCCCCCCCCCAGACCATTCTTGGCTTAGTGCCTCCTCTTCTTGGGTCTTAATAAGTCACTAAGTTTCTTGGAATCCAACAAGTCTCCTCATTATGAGGTTCCCATAAAACCAACTACCCGTTGCTCTGAGACCCTGACACATGGAAGTTTGAATACACTTGATAAAAATCAGATTTTCTGTATGCAATGGATATTAAAAATACCAAACTTTTATGATTTTTGAATGCAAACAGCGTCCGCAGGGCCGAGGTGATCTTGCGGTGTGTGGGAGCGAGAGAAGGAGGTAGACAGGGCAGACGCCCTCCCTGTCTCGCACAGTTAATAATTTGCTGGTTATAAGGACTACACGCTCGTGGTCGCATTTGGTAAATACTCTGAAAGCAACAGTTTCCCCAGCGGCCTCGTGCAGCTGTTGGCAGCTTGCCTTCCCCAGCTTCACGGGAGGCCCGACTGGACCGACTTTCATTTCGCTTTCCCTCCTGACGCCACGTTAATCTAAATTCAAGAACAAAAGCATTCATATTTGTCCTTGTATGTCGAGGATTACCACCATTGAAGGGGGTTTCTATGATCTGCTTGTCACTTTCTTTGCTCCTTAATCTCTTTCTTTCTCTTGCTCAATGGCCTCTCTTACTTTCTCTCCTACTGAAGAAACAAGAGAGGATTTTTTTTTTTAAGTTTCTCTCTCTCTCTCTTCCCTTTCTAAAAAACTTCAGAAGTTAAAAGGCCAGCTCAGCCCGACCACCTGGGCAGACGGGAGGCGCCGTGGCTAGGCGCCCTGCCAGCAGCCAGCTTTGACATTGTGTCCGGCCAGCTGTGTTAGGGACCCCCTCCAGGGATTGTCCTGGCCCCGCTGGCAACCACCTCCTGCCCGGCCAGTGGCCTATCCCCATTGTCCTCTACTTCCCTTATTTAATGCTGTTTTGCGAATTACTAAGAAGTAGAAGTCTGTTAATCATAGTTCACGTTCCGTGTGAGGCCACACAGGAGAGGCAGAGCTGGGTGGGGAAGCCCTCTGGTAAGGGTGAATGTCTTGGTGGTGGTCCTTTCACACACCTAACGAGATCATTATCACTAACTAAGTACAAGCCCAGCCTCCTGACCGTGTGGGGAGTCGAGGGGTAGGGGCCTGTGCGGGAAATCAATATCATCCTGAACTCCCACTTCGCTGCCTTCCTGTTCTGGAAGCTAACCATGTGATCAAAAGGTCTCCAAGCTGTGCTCTGGCTCAGGCATGTGAGTGACACCCCTTCCCCTTCCCCCAGTGATTGCTGGCCTCAGCCCTGCCCCAGGGTGGTTGAAAACCAGGCGGTCCAGCACAGCTTTAACTGGACCACCTGGGAAGCCACCTGTACCTACCACAGGGCCCACAGAGCCCCGAGGCATGCCCAGGTAACCCTCAGTCCCATGTCAGGGCCCAACATGGCCTAGAGGATAGAGTCCAGGAGGTGGGCCAGGAGTGAGGACTTTGTTGTTCATAAACCACGGGCATCTTCAAGAAGATTGTCATGAGTCTCCTTAGCATAATGTGGTGTTTTATTCAGTTCTCAATGTACCTAAACTGCGAGTAAATTTCTTCATTCACTGGAGATGTGGGGATGGACACTTGCACCCACTCTTGTAAGCAAAGGTAAAACACGTGTGTGTGAGTGTGTACAGGCTGGAACATGTTTGGGCATGTGAGTATGAATGGGCGTCTCTGTGTGCATGAGTGTGTGAGCGTGTGTGGGTATGTGAATGCGAGTGAGTCAGAGTGAGCATGTATGAGCTGAGGGCTCCCGGGGGCTGCTGGCAGGTGCGGGGAGGGATAGGTGGCTAGGTCATGGAAAAAATAAAAACTAACAATAAATAAATAAAAGTGTGAGCAGGTTGACAGGTGAATGAGAGTGCACGTGTGTGAGTGTGTGTGAAAGAACAGAAGGCTCACAGCAATGGAGTTTAAATACTGCCTCCCTGTTTGATGATGACAACCATGGTGTGTATTGGGTAGAAGACTCCCTATAGAAGGAAAGGGACGGCGATCCATGATTTCTCTTTCCCTCTCTCCTTCCTTCTCAAAAGAAGTGGTGAGATGCTGTACCTAAACCCAACGGAGCTGGAGCAGTCATAGAGGAAACAGAGTGAGAAAACAGAGTGACAGAGAGAAGAAAACCAAAGGCAGGCCCATAGATCTAAAAAGGCACAAAAATGCAAATGGAGCTGGTGGCGCTTCTCATGAGTGACTCCTCCGTAAATGTAGTATTTACACCCAGACCAGCCACAAGATTCTGGGATCAGGTTTCATTTATAGCAAATTATTGAAAATATTCTTGAAAAAGTTAGCAATGAACAGACATTAGCCTGATGGCTTTCTTTTCTTTTCCTTCCTTATTTCAAAGAGGTGCCACAATGGTCCCACAGGTCTGTGGACAGGCTTCCATGAAGATTGGCTCCTTCCTCCACTAAAGCAAAGCAGTGTTTGGGGTCCTGTTCATTCATCTCTCTAGAGACGTCATCCCTAGTAGCTAACTTCACCAGAAGCAGGACTGGAAACAATTTGCAGGGATCAGAACTCAGAACCTTTCACATAAGTAGCTCTCATGGTTGCAGATAGCAAACCATTTTTGGTTATCTTGCCATCCTGCTATGTCTATGAAAAAGACTGTAAAACAAATCTAACTTCTTCCATGATGTGCAAGATGGGTCGGACTCTTAGGAAAGTGCTCAGATCTGTCTCTGTGAGACCACCCAGAACCCCACAGTGGCACCCTTGGCTTCAGGAGGGGGCATCTGAAGAATCCCTCTCAGGGCTCATCTAAGATGCTCTTCCGTCTTTCTTTCCCATCCCTTCAGGGACAGGACTCAGCAGGACCACAGCTTTCTGAGGAGGATGAGGGCTTGGGCTGGTTATGCAATGCCTGCCTGAGCATTGCTCCCCTCTCTGTGCAGGTGAGAGTCCTATCAGACCTAAGTACTATGCAGATGGTGGTGTGGTCTGAACTCTCCTCAGCCCTCTTGTGAGTTTACAGCCCCATGCAGGATGTGTTAATTCTGCATCTGTGAGCATCACATTGCCAACTCTGGCTTTGACTGGAGAAGAAGGAAAAGGTAAGCTCATGAAGAAAATGACTCTGGGGTTTGATTGTCTTGGATTGGACTCCACCAGGAGGACAGCAAAAGGCTGAACCTTCCACTAAGGGATTGGTTGGTGGTCAACAAAACCGTTCAACCTCCCGGCCACAAGGAAGACTCCCCAGGGCTGCTCACCTATGCACTTTCACAGCACACCAGCCACGCTGCACCATTTTCACTTGGATAATGGAACTGGACAGAATTTAAAACTTAGCCCCTTCTTTGCCCAAACTTGAACAAAAGAGTTTTGCTCTCCTATGTTGCGGCAGGCGTCAATGGCAACTGAACCATGACATTACTCCTATGGCCTATGCCTCCCGACTTCACTATGTGAGGCTGCAGGAAGCATCTTCAGGCAGAAAGATGCATATGTTTTAAATAATTATTTAATAAGTATCAGCATTTTCATCAATCAAGGGTAGCTCACCCCACCCATGACTTAGCAAAGCGATGGCATTTTTAAAACATTAAGCTTGCTTCCTCTTTTTGCCTGACAATCTCCAAGGAAATAGCTAAACCAGAACAGATAAGGAAAAGAGCAAAGGTTTTCATTAAATCCTTTTCAAGTTTTATCTTGGGCATAGGGATTTTCATGAAGTAGAAATACAATTTTCAGGTTCAGGGGACGGGAATATAATTTTGGTCAGTCTTTTAAAGAATATAGCTTTATCTTAATGGGTTTATTATTTTATAATGTACACCTACTTAATCTCATGCCAGGCTCCTCTTTGTTCATTTCACTATGGTTAATCCGAGGACGATCCCACCCCAGGGCCTTTGCATTTGCTGTTCCCTCTGCCTGCCTTTCTTTTCCTCAGATCTCCACTCAGGTCTCAGCTCAAATACCTTCTATTTGAAAAGGACTTATGACTATCATAGCACAAGTAGCTCCTAGCCCCACTCTGTTGTCTTGGAGGCATTTCCCTCTTTAAATTTTCTCATCTGACTGTTCCTGTGCATTGTCTGTCTCTATGAAGATCTCATCCCTTATTGTTTTGGAACAAAAATGCCTGGCACGTAGTATGCACTCGATAAATATTTGTTGGGAGAATTCTACTTGGAAGATAAGGAAAAGCCACTTGACATTTTTGTTTGGGGCTCACTTGGATATTTCTTGGTTCTCTTTTGAAATTATATTTTATGGTGGCATCAAGCAAACTAGTCCACTTGAATTGCCCCATGGAACCTGCACATTTACATACACAGTTTTCAGTATTTTGCAACTACATATGTATATATAAACACACATGTATGTAAAATCTTAATATCACTCACTTTTCATAACCAAATGTCTGCTGTGATCTTTACCCTCACATTTATTATCTATAAAACTGAAACTACCTCAAATTGCTATTACATTAAGAACCTGTGAAAACACATGTTACAAGAGCTTTGAAGGATCATTTCAAAAATCCATTCTACAAAGTTTTTCCTCCCCTCCTCCAGAGCTCTTTTTGCACAAAAGTACCATCTCCCACGCTAAAGTAGTCTTGTAGGGAAATAAAGCACTTGAGGCAATCACCAGTTCGGAACAACCGTTACCCCCTTCCCTGTGCTGTGCTATCTGCTTGAAAAACAGTCACGTTTATTTTTTGTTTATATTTCATTTTGGTTTTTTTTCCCCCATTGCTGTTCATCTAATTCTTTTTCCTGAGCATGAAAATATTAACATATTTCAAAAGTCAAATCCATACTCCAAGGTATCCTAAGAAAAGGGGCATTTCCGGCTCCTACAACTCCCGCTGTAACCCACCTGCCTCTCTTCCACTCCTTTCCTGTCTCACCATCTCCTTTGCCTAGGTCCAACCCAGGTCCTGAAGGTAACTAGTCTTGTTTACTGGTCAGGTTTACCCTCCCTGTATTTCTTTCTGCCAAAGAATTCCAAATAAATGCATATTTTCTTATTTTCTGCTGTTCCTTACACAAAAGGAGGTAGACTAGAGATTCTCTTTTGTGTGTTGCTTCCTTTACTAAATGGCATATACAGGAATTCACTGCATAGCACTTCATAGTAAACTTTGTCAATAGTTTTTATGGATGTGTAGCACTGCATAGTGTAGATGGACCTCAGTTCATGCAAATACTCTCCTAGAGGTTTTTGGTATTTTGCAATTATAAACAATTGCTGTAAAGGATAACCTTATGAACATGTATTTTTGAGTTGTTAAAGGTGTGGAACTTCTGAATGTTTTTCAATCTCATAGAGGAGAAATGGTGTCAGTGCAATTTTAATCCTTCTTTCTCTATATATGAATAAAGCTGAACATCTTATATTTAAGGACCATTTTTACATTCTCTTGTGAATTGTCTGTTCATGTCTTTTACCTACATTTCTATTCCATGCTGGTCTTTTTCCTTCAAATATTAACAAGTGTCCCTATGTTAAAGATACCATCCCTACGTCTGTAATACACGTTAAAATCACATTCATCGTACGGCTTTTATTACAATGTATTCTGTCAGGCAAACTTCAAAATTCTTTTACATTGTCATAGTTATCAATGTGTTCCTCTGTCGCCTCTGCATTTAGGGACACAGTTAGAGGGTATATCCTTGCCTCAGGTCATATGGGAACTCGTGCATTTGCACCAAGTGCTGGTCGAGCTTTATTTTTACATTCAGCTCTCAAATTCTTTTGGATAATTATTCCTGCATCTGGTGTGAGCTAGAGATCTAATTTTATTTTTGTCTAAAACTATCTAGTTCGTCCCATCCAACAAAGGTGTGTCAGATTTGCAAGGAATACCACAGAGCAGCTGTTTGCACTCCAGTCTGAGCTTGTATCCCAGACCTTGGGCTAACAGCCAAGTTCAGGTGACCCAGGAAAGGGAGGCTAGGGCGCAGAAGTGACAAACAATTCCTTGCAGACTTGATGGTCTCCAGCTGGCCACAGCCAGCAACATTACTTGCTGGCACCTGCTGACCACTACAGCTTTAGCTATACGATAGGAAGTGTCATAAAAAGCACAAGGACACCCAGGCTCCAAGCTGGAAGGCTGTCCTCAGTGACACATTGTCTATGAAGAGACCTGTGACAGGTGACTTTTGTTTCTGCAAGCACCAGGTTTCCCTGTCTTTTTGGTGACTCATCTCCTCTCTCTGGTCCATTTTAGTGTGGAAGTTCCCAGAAGCGTTGACAGTGGAAGCTTCCTGAGGTTTTATGATTTTGGCTTTATTTTGTTACTTGGATTTCTCTGTAGGTTAGAATCCTATTCCAAACTAAACTGTCATCCAGAACTATATGAGAGTTCTGCAAGTGGCTAACCTTCCCTGAGGACTCCCCCTGGCCAGACACTTTGTAGACACTACCTCTGTTTCCTTCCCACAACTCCGTGAGGATTGTTTATTTATTATATCCATTTTGCAGAGGGGGGAAACTGAGGCTCAGAGGTCATTACTCTGAGGTTGCATTACTTGCTGAGGTCATCGAGTGGATGGTGGAATTGACGATGGAGTAGAATTTATTATTATTATTATTTTTATTGTTACTTAAGTTCTTTTTCCCAATGTTCCAATATTCATTCCCCATTCCCCACACCCAGTGCTCCATGCATTAGGTGCCCCCCAGTACCCACCACCAGGCTCACCCATCCCCCTACCCCCCTCCCTCCAAGTCCCTCAGTTTGTTTCTGTGTCCAAAGTCTCTCATGTTTCATTTCTCTCCCTAGATTACCCTAGTTCCCATTTACTTTCCTTCTTCCACTGTCCTCCAGGTTACCCCTCATGCACCGCAAGTAAGTGAAACCATGTGATACTTGACTCTCTCTACTTGGCTTATTTCATTCAGCATAATCTCTTCCAGTCCAGTCCATGTTGCTACAAAAGTTGGATATTCGTCCTTTCTGATGGAGGCATAGTATTCCATCGTATGTATGTACCACTTCTTCTTTATCCATTCATCTGTTGATGGGCACCTTGGCTCTTTCCACAGTTTGGCGATTGTGGCCATTGCTGCGATGAACATTGGGGAGCATATGGCCCTTCTTTTCACTACCTCTGTATCTTTGGGGTAAATGCCCAGTAGTGCAATTGTGGGGTCATAGTGCAATTGCGGGGTCATAGCTCTATTTTTAATTTTTGAAGAAATCGCCACACTGTTTTCCAAAGCAGCTGCACCAGTTTACATTCCCACCAACAGTGTAAGAGGGTTCCCCTTTCTCCGCAGCCTCTCCAACACTTGTTGTTTCCTGTCTTGTTAATTTTGGCCATTATGACTGGTGTAAGGTGGTATCTTAGTGTGGTTTTGATTTGAATCTCCCTGATAGCTAGTGACGCTGAACATTTTTTCATGTGTCTATTAGCCGTTTGTATGTCTTCTACGGAGAAGTGCCTCTTCATGTCTCTTGCCCATTTTTTTGATGTGTTCATCTTCTTTTAGGGTGTTGAGTTTGAGTAATTCTTTATAGATCTTGGATACCAGCCCTTTGTCTGTAGTGTCATTTGCAAATATCTTCTCCCATTCTGTGGGTTGCCTCTTTGTTTTGTTGACTGTTTCCTTTGCTGTACAGAAGCTTTTTATTTTGATGAAGTCCCAGAAGTTCATTTTCGCTTTTGTCTCCTTTGCCTTTGGAGACGT
>PITA01019493.1:0-22377 GCA_004023965.1 Spilogale gracilis | reverse complement strand
AGTTCTCTTCCAGGATTTTGATGGATTCCTGCTTCACGTTGAGGTCTTTCATCCATTTCGAGTTTGCCTTTGTGTGTGGTGTAAGAGAATGGTCTAGTTTCATTCTTCTATGCGTAGCCGTACAATTTTCCCAGCACCATTTATTGAAGAAACTGTCTTTTTTCCACTGTATATTTTTTCCTGCTTTGTCAGAGATGATTTGCCCATAGATTTGTGGGTCCATATGTGGACTCTCCACTCTGTTCCATTGGTCTATTTCTCTGTTTTTGTGCCAGTACCATGCTGTCTTGGTAATCACAGCTTTGTAATAAAGCCTGAAGTCAGGTAATGAGATGCCCCCAGCTTTGCTTTTCTTCTTCTGCATTTCCTTAGCGATTCGGGGTCTTTTTTGGTTCCATATAAATTTTAGGATTGTTTGTTCCAGCGTTTTGATGAATGTTGGAATTTTGATTGGAATGGCATTGAAAGTATAGATTGCTCTGGGCAGTATAGACATTTTGACAATGTTTATTCTTCCGATCCATGAGTATGGAATGCTCTTCCATCTTTTTGTGTCTTCTTCAATTTCTTTCATGAGTGTTCTGTAGTTCCTCAAGTACAGATCCTTGACTTATTTGGTTAGGTTTATTCCTGAGTATCTTACAGTTTTTGGTGCTGTAGTAAACAGAATCGATTCTCTGATTTCCCTTTCTATTTTTTCATTGTTAGTGTATAAGAATGCAACTGATTTCTGTGCATTGATTTTGTATCCTGCCACATTACCGAATTGTTGTATGAGTTCTATTAGTTTGGGGGTAGAGTCTTTTGGGTTTTCCACATAGAGTATCATGTCATCTGCAAAGAGAGAGAGTTTGACTTCCTCTTTGCCAAGCTGGATACCTTTTATTTCTTTCTGTTGTCTGATTGCTGTTGCTAGGACATCTAACACTATGTTGAACAGTAGTGGTGAGAGTGGGCATCCTTGCCTTGTTCCTGATCTCAGAGGAAAGGCTGTCAGTTTCTCCCCATTGAGGATGATATTTGCTGTGGGTTTTTCATAGATAGATTTTATGAGGTTGAGAAATGTTCCCTCTATCCTTATACTTAGAAGAGTTTTGATCAGGAACGGATGTTGTATTTTGTCAAATGCCTTTTCTGCATCAATTGAGAGTACCATGTAGTTTTTCTCTCTTCTCTTATTGATTTGTTCTATCACGTTGATTGTTTTTGTGAGTGTTGAACCACCCTTGAATCCCTGGGATAAAACCCACCTGGTTATGGTGGATAATCTTTTTGATGTTGTTGGATCCTGTTAGCAAGGATCTTGTTGAGAATCTTGGCATCCGTATTCATCAGCGATATTGGTCTGAAGTTCTCCTTTTTGATTGGGCTCTTTGTCTGGTTTGGGGACTAGAGTGATGCTGGCTTCATAGAACGAGTCTGGAAGTTTTCCTTCCATTTCTAGTTTTTGAAAGAGCTTCAGGAGAATAGGTGTTATTTCTTCTTTGAATGTTTGGTAGAATTCCCCAGGGAATCCGTCTGGGCCTGGGCTCTTGTTTTGGGGGAGGTTTTTGATCACTGCTTCAATCTCATTACTAGATATAGGTCTATTCAAATTGTCAATGTCTTCCTGTGTCAGTCTTGGTAGTTTATAGGTTTCTAGGAATGTATCCATCTCTTCTAGGTTGTTAAACATATTGGCATATAATTGCTGATAGTAGTTTTTGATGATTGTTTCTATTTCCTTGGTGTTAGTCATTATCTCTCCCCTTTCATTCATGATTTTTATTAATTTGGGTCTTCTCCCTTTTCTTTTGGATTAGTTTGGCCAATGGTTTATCAATCTTATTGATTCTTTCAAAGAGCCAGCTTCTGTTTCATTGATGCGTTCTACTGTATCTCTAGTTTCTGCTTCATTCATCTCTGCTCTAATCCTTATTATTTCCCGCCTTGTGTGGGGGGTTGGATTAATTTTTTGTTGATTTTTCCAGTTCTTTAAGGTGTAATGAGAGTTGATGTATTCGGGATTTTTTAATTTTTTTGAGTGAGGCTTGAATGGCTATGAATTTCCCCCTTAGGACTGCCTTTGCTGTATCCCATAGGTTTTGGATTGATGTATCTTCATTCTATTGGTTTCCAGGAAGTGTTTCAGTTCTTCTTTGACTTCTTGGTTGATCCACATATTCTTGAGCAGGATCGTCTTTAGCTTCCAAGTGTTTGATTTTCTCCTGAACTTTTTATGGTGGTTGAGTTCCAGTTTCATGGCATTGTGGTCAGAGAATATGCAGGGAATAATTTCAATCTTCTGGCATCGTTTGAGCCCTGATTTGTGACCTAGTATGTGGTCTATTCTGGAGAAAGTTCCATGTGCACTCAAGAAGAATGAGTATTCTGCTGTTTTAGGGTGGAATGTTCTGAATATATTTATGAGATCCATCTGGTCCAATGTGGCATTCAAGGCTCCTGATTCTTTGTTGATTTTCTGTTTAGATGATCTGTCCATTGCTGAGAGTGGTGTGTTAAGATCTCCTACAATTAATGTATTCGCATCAATATGATTCTTTATTTTGTTTAACAATTGGCTTATGTAGTTGGCTGCTCCCATGTTGGGGGCATAAATATTTACAATTTACAAAAATTTACAAGAAGATTGTTAGATCTTCTTGATGTATATACCCTTTAAGAATGATGTATGTCCTTCTGTGTCTCTGACTACAGTCTTTAGACTCAAATCCAATTTGTCTGATATGAGAATCGCTACCTTGGCTTTTTTTTTTTTTTGGTCCATTGGCATGAAAGATGGTCTTCCACCCCCTCACTTTCAATCTGGAAGTGTCTTTAGATTCAAGATGAGTCTCTTGTAAACAGCATATGGATGGGTCCTGTCGTTTTAACCAGTCTGCAACCCTGTGTCTTTTTATTGGAGCATTTAGGCCATTCACATTGAGAGTGATTATTGATAGATACATTTGTATTAACATCATATTGTCTGTGAAGTTCATGTTTCTATAGATTACCTCTGTAAATTTCTGTTTTTTGTCACTGTCAGGTTCGTTTCTCCTCTATAGAACCCCTCTTAGTATTTCTTGTAGTGCTGGCTTGGTGGTTGCATAATCTTTTATACCTTGGCAGTCTTGGAAGCTCTTTATTTCTCCTTCCATTTTGAAAGTCAACCTTGCTAGATACATTATCCTTGGTTGCATATTTTTGTCATGTAACTTCCTGAATATGTCTTGCCAGCCCTTTCTGGCTTGCCAGGTTTCTGTGGAAATGTCTGACATTATTCTGATGGTCCTCCCTCTATAGGTAAGGGATCTCTTTCTCCTCGCTGCTCTTAAGACATATTCTTTGGTTTTATGATTTGAGAACTTTACTATTATGTGTCTGGAGGTTTTTCTGGCTTCATTGATCTTGGGGGTGTCCTCTCTGCTTCTAGGATATGAACATTTGTTTCATTCCCCAGATTTGGGAAATTATCACCCATGATTTGTTCAACAACATCTTCTAGGCTTCTCTGTCTCTCAACTCCTTCAGAGATTCCAATAATTCTGATATTGGAGCATTTCGTGGCATCATTTATTTCCCTTATTCTGTTTTCTTGGGATTTTAGCTGTTTGCTCCAAGACTTCTCTTGCTCCTCCTTCTTAATCCATCTGTCTTCTAAATCACTGATACGATCTTCAGCTTCACTTACTCTGGCTGTTAGCATATTTAAATTAGATTGCATCTCATATAAAGCCTTTCTAACCTCAGCTTTCACTTCTGTTACTATGGCTTCCACTTTGAGACTAATGTTCTTTTCTAAATCATCCATTGCTTGGATGAGTGCTGCCCTGAATTCCATTTCTATCATATTGTTTATGTTCATTTGCAGTAATTCTGTGACCAAGGTTGCAGTCTCGGGGTTCTTCTTCTGTTGGATGTTCCTCCTCCGAGTCATTGTGGCAAGGAGTGGTTGAGGGGGTGTATGACTAAATATATCAGCCACTATCTAGGTGGATTGGTCACTGGAAGGTTTTGGAGCAACCAGAATTCACCACCGAAAAGGGAGGAGAAAGAAAGAAGAAAACGGAAGAGAGGAAGCAAGTAAAGAAACCCCTGCCAGAGTGGGGCCCGGTGGTAGGATTTATATGGTACAAAACTGTTACAGGGTAAAGAAAAGGGCTATCAAGGGTAAATAAAGAGATCAAAAAGCGAGGCCCAACCTATATGACCCCCAAGACCAGTATTTATATAATATAGAAGCAAAGACAATTACACAGAAACACTGACAGACTAGAGTTTGAAGGTGAGGGCAGACACTCTTGTGGGCAAGGAATGTGTTTCATAGGCTCCCGAGTTTGTCTTGTTATTATTGTTGGAGAAGCCCACTTTCTAAAGATATAGGGAGATTAGAACTGGTTGTATATAGGGGTAGTATTGAATAGGGATGTGGGGTTGACTTGAAGCTTATAACTGCATGTATATGTAAAAGAGAGAATAAAGGAAAGAGGAGAGAAGAAAGGCAAAAACAGAGAAAGCAAACAGGGAAACAAGAGACAACAAGAGCAGAAAATACAGGAGTGTGTTTGAAAAAATTTCAAGGTAAAAAAAATGTTATGGGGTGTTGTATTGAGTATCATGTTGTGATAAAAAAGGGGGTAAAAAATTGAATGAAGAAAAAACCGTAAGAATGTATTTTTAAGTTTAAAATGGAAGGTTAAGAGTAAAAATAGAAAAAAGTTAAAAAGCAATTAAGGTGGAAGACTGTATCAATAAAGTGTAGGGCTTTGGGTACTTGTAGTCAGTACCAGGAGTTTAATAAATTGCCTTTCCCCCTGATGTTGGGGTTTTACAGTTTGGGTGTTGTCCTCCTGTGCTCTTGCTTGCCTTCTGGGGGCGGGGTCTGCCACGCTGTTTTCAGTCCCTTCTACCTGGGCTGCGTCTCTCTGCCCTCTTGCTAGGGACTGGTCTCCATGGTAACCAGGTTGTCAGGGTACAGTTCTCTGGTGGGGGGGGTTGTTCTTTTACGGCCTTTTTTAGCTGCTGAGGAAGTGAGGTCGGAGCAAGATGTCTGCGCCCAGACCTCCCTCCCAGAGAGAGCCTCTACACAGAGAGGGGCTCTTTCCCGCCTCCCGGTTGGCAGCCCATCACAGCTGGGCAGGCGCAGAGGCTGGATTGATTTCTGCCCACGCCCCCGCTTGTCGCTTCACTCCTGCACCTCAAAACCGCAACTCCTTTTAGATCGTGCGACCTTGTCTGTGCCCCGGGACCCGCGGCCCCTCCGGTCCTGCCCAAGTCTGTAAAATTGCCTTCCCTGGGGGGTCCGCGCCCGGCCCACGGGGTGGAGAGAAGTGGGAGAGAAGGGCAGCGGAGGAAAAACAGACTCCACGCCTGCCGCTCTCGCTGAGATCCCCCGTGCCGCGATGCCCTGCTTCTCTGGCTTAAGCAGTGGGGGGATAGACTCCGCACCCCGGCCCCTCTACGTTCCCTGAAGCTGCGAGGCACGTCCTCTCCCTGCAGATTCCCATCTCCCTGCTGCGGGGGCGGGAAAACTCACTTCCCCCCTCACAGGGCATTCTCTGTCCCTGCAGGTCCCGGGTCCCTGATCCCCGCTCTGGTGCGGCGAATAAAACAGTTTCCTTGCCGCGGGCTCTGCTGCGTTCCCGGTTCTGTCTCACCCCGAATCAGACCAGAATCTGCTGTTATTCCCCGAGCACAGAGCACTTTCATGCTGGGGTGTTTGCTTTCAATGGTTCAGCTCTGCGGGCTTCCTCCCCCACACCCCTGTCTCTGGGGGCAAGCTTCCGGTCGCTCTCACTTGTTTCTACCTTTTTGCTGATGGTCTTTGTCTCCCATGGTGATCCAGAGGCGTGAAATATCACATTTCAGGCTGATTTCATGGGTGCTCACAGTGGTCCTGTAGTGTTTTGTTTTGTTTTGTTTTTGCTGGAATTGAGCTCACTTCAGGGAACTCCCCAAAATGCGGTCACCTGGCCTTCTGCCATCTTCTTCTCCCCGATGGAGTAGAATTGGAACCTAGTACCAACCTTCATAACTGTCATGCCTGCTCCCTGGTGAGACCAGGTTCTCATTGTCATTGTGTTTAATAAGTGAAACAAACAAACAAAAATCCAATGGATCAAGATGCTGAATTTTCCCTTTCTCGTTTCCCTACTGGCAGGAAGTCAGTTGTGACCCTGACAATTTACACTCCAACTCCGGATTTTATGAACAAACCCAAGCCTACCCAGCAGGAGAGTCTGAAAGAAACCGACAGGTTGAACTGTCCACATGACATTTTCAAAAATTCCTACTATGCTTTCCAAGGTAATATCTAATATCAAAGAGAAAAAATTTCTTTCTAGGTAGTCCAGGTGCCAGTTATAAATTTAAAATGCAAATGGTGTGAATTAAGTACACTTAGAAAGTCCTGAGGTATGGCAGACGAATGTTAGATACAAAACGTCCTTCCATTTCCAGCATCATTTTCCCGTCACATTGTTGGTTAAAAGTAGTCATTTTGTAAGCAGTAATTCATTCTCTACAGTCCTTCCTTAACACAATTTCAGCCTGCAATTTAGATGATAGGAAAATTACAACCTCAGTGCACTATATTATGTGATATAAATGTTATTGCAATTAAGCCTGGTAGGAACACACATGCGTGTGTGCGCGCGCGCACACACACACACACACACACACACATCCAAATACAACCGGTCCATGGTTTAGTCTAAGTAACTATTTCCTATAAACCAAGAGGCTGTTGGGCAAAACCTGGAGTGGAAAGGAAGTAGGTAGGAGATGACCCAGGAAACTGAGTTTTACCTTACTGGTCAGGAAAAGGTGTGTTACACTGACCTGAACTCCAAAAGGGTTATTACCAGCCAGTGGCCGGTAAAGCTAGAACCACAGAGTGATCCAAGACACCTTTCCCCTCAACCCCAAAGCCAAGCAGGCACTGTGATTTGAACCTCTAAGTGTCTTGATTCTGCCCCATCCTTCGCACCCATACAGCCACCTTTTTGGATCAGCCCATCACATTTTGTCCTAGATCATCACAGTCACTCCCTATCAGTCTTCTTGGCCAATGATCTATTCGTCCTCAATTTATCCTTAACACCGTTATTCAAAAGATGGCTCTCAATCACAAATCTAGGGAGGTTATCTTCTGGCTTGAACCCACTGAAGTCTCCCTGACATTGTCCCATGCCAGAGTGTCATTCTTTGTCAGGAATCCACTCCCCAATTCACCTGTTCCCGAAACTTTCCTTGTCATCCTTTAATAGCTGGTTGAGAACCCTCTCTTGTAAAAAATTCACCCCAGTAACCCCCAGTGGAATAAATTTCTCTATTTTTCTATCCCTGTGCCTTCTATATCTGCTCTATACGTTCATGAGTGTATACTTAATATAATTGTGTATGCTCATGGCTGGACACTTCTTGGAAGCAGGAATTACGAGACAGTCAATCCTGTTCGATTTCAGAGCATTCCTGATATGTTGAAAAATGAGAGGAAAAAAATCAGGAAATACCAATAAAAGTTTTCAAAAAGTTTGGGTATTGTATGATGAACGTCTTCTATTTAATCTTGTTGGGTGAATTTTGTGATTATGTGGTTACAGCTTTAGCCTTATTTGGGTATAATGCCATGAAACTAAATCTATTGCCTTGTAAATGGCAAGTTAGGCCTAATGGCTCTCTCATTGCCCATCCTGACTTTCTATACATCCCTCGCTTACCCTGATAGGTCATAGCCTTCATTTTCCACTTTTGTCTCCCTGCCTGGTGTGGAACATCATTAACAGTCAATAAATGTTAGTTAAATTGAATTTAAAAGAACAAAGATTTCAAACTTTAGGTAAATAAAAATAAATAGTTGTTTATATATAAAATATATTATATAATACACAATGATATAACTTTATTTATCTATTATCTATCAACACAATAATATACAATATAATATATAATTACATATAATATTTCATATTATTATAATATATACTAAAATGTATATGTTAATTGTTATGGTCCCTTTATAGTAGATGAGAAAAACTGTAGCTCGGTCAAAGTCCGGAGGTCACACAGTGGAGTGGGAATTCAAATTTGTGTCTGACTGAGTTCAGAGCCCAGGACTTTTCTTTGTTATTATGCAGTGTTTCCTAAAAAATTAACCTTCAAAATGGCTGATAAGGTTCCATATATAATATAGTGAATTTCAGAGAGCAACAACATGTAACTTGTCAGAGAGAAAAGGAGCGCAGGGAAGATGTTCACTTAACCTCTTTACTTTACAGATGAGAAGACAGACATATGATTAGCAGTCCAGCCAAATTAGCAGCCTCCATGCTGACTCCCAGGCTTTCAAGACACTGTTCTGTCTAAAAAAAGTCATGAAGGGCACCTGGGTGGCTCAGGTCGTGATCTCAGGCTCCTGGGATCAAGGCCCACGTTGGGCTCTCTGCTCAGCAGGGAGCCTGCTTCCTCCTCTCTCTCTGCCTGCCTCTCTGCCTACTTGTGATCTCTCTCTCTGTCAAATAAGTAAATAAAATCTTTAAAAAAGTCATGAGACCAATAGATTAAATATAGTTCTATCGTTTGAAAGGGCAGGTACATATGTCCATATTAGACACTGAATAACTTGCCTTTCATAGTATATTGTTCTATGGTGAATCTTAAAATCAACTATCTTTAAGAAACCTCTGAAAGAGCTAAGAGAGGATGATATGGAATGATTTCAAATCCTCTGGCTCCTTTATTACTCATTTATCTGATGAGGGGAGACTCAAAACCTCTGCTTTCCAACATGGCAATGACCTTGGAGTTCCTTGTTTGGGTTTAGGACGAGATTATTCTTAAGCTACCAAGGGAGTTAAGAGTTTGTTTCACTGGGAGCCCCCTAGTTTTCTATGACTGGGGAACAGGGACCAAGACTTTTCCATATTTTGCTACTTCTTACCATCTGTACTCCATTACAACCCCGGATAGGAGATATTTACCCAGGTAAGTGAAATGGAGAGGAGATAGAAATGCCAGGGGCGTACACCAAGGAAATCAGAACTTCCTGCACAAATAAGAGAGTCTCTAAGTTTGCTCAGTGTCTCCATACTCAAATATATGCATTTCTTATTCTTCTAATACAGATGAGATAGTCTCTTCCTACCTTAGCTTGCCCATAATGTAGTCAGATGTGTTTTATAACTAACAACTAATTTTATTTATCTTTTTCTACCTCCAGCCTGTCTTTGAGCTTTATTACTTTTTCAGCCTGATTTATACAGGAACAAATCTTTATTGTGTCCGTATGTGAAATTTCAATACATTTCACTCTATATTCCATATGTTATATAAAAATAGCATATTTAAGTGAGAAAATAGCAAAAAGAAAAAAAAATAATGGCATTGGACAGGATTTTATTCCACCTTTGTGCCCTGGCTTATTCTCTTCTTTCAAACCAAGAGGCATTTTTGACCTGAAAGTTAAGGCTGAAAGTTAAGATTTCCAAAGCTGTAAGCAATGTTATGAATTCAGGACTGGAGAGTCCTGACTCACCTGGCTTCCAGTTAGTCCACAGGATGAACTACTGTGGGTTCCATTCAGACTTGTCAACCTTGCATGGCTACCTGCATGCACACCGCTGGAATGACAACAACCTGAGGTTTTTCAGTTCACTAGGAAATGTTTTGAGTGGAGGTATGGTGTAAAAAGACTCCATTTTTGGTAATGGATGTGCCTTTCTGAGCATTTAATTCCATGTTTAATTGGGCACAACATTCAGGCACTCAGATTTAGTGTGGGTGCTGGCCAGAATAATGAAAAGAGTGATAAAGTGAGTGTCATGGGACTGCCAACTCTGATTCAACAGCACCAAGAAAGCCCTCAAGTGAAGTCTATGGTTTTAAAGTATGTTTCTAAAGACCAGAAAATTGTAAGAAATTGCCTTGATTAGGCTAAGTGTCTTGCTGACATGGAAGAAATGTTAAATACCGCAGGTGGAACATTCCGGCTTCGGCTGTTGAGAAAGTGGCCACGTTCCAAGCCACCAAAGCCCGACGGTCATGCACTCCCAGCTTGACCTAAGTAAGCAAGAGTGCCAGGGGCAGCCTCTCTTCCTTCCACGTTTTTCTGAGAGACCCGTTCTGTAAAACCTATACCACAACTGGGAGACACACACCAGCTAAAACTCTCATGCACCATACTACTTCTTTTTGTTTAAACAAATGGAAATGCTGTTTTGAAAAGATTCCCCAATTATGGTTTGAATACATGATTTTTAATAAATGATTTATCATAAACCATTACTCAGTAACCACAATTTCCACAGAGAAACACAAAACGACTCATTTTTCGTTTTATTAATTCCTGTTTCTATTGTAAGTCTTTCTTTCTTGTTATTCTTCCCCTACTAGGTAAGATATACTTATTTCCTCATTTACTAATAACTGCATCAAAGATGAAAGATTTTTTTGCAGAATAACCTTCACTCTGTCCCACCTATTGTGACCTATAGTGTTTTACTTGCTCTGGTCTAATGAATCTTTCACTATTCTTATAATAGTGAATATTTTTACTTGAGTCTCCACTATTATTTCTTCTTTAAACCATGAAATTCTTTAGATGGGTGTTTTTTACTTTCCAAAAAGTTAGCTGTCTTTTTAGCATTAATTTCAAATTGAGGTTTATTTTAGATAGAGAATAGCCTTCTAATCTCTCAATTTTTTGAGGTTTGTTGAGAATTTCTTCATTTAAATATTCTGTGCATGTTTCAAAAATGAGAACATGTTCTTTATCTGGTTGAGATGTCTGTGCCCATCTCTTAGAGCTTATTTGTGTCGTTTATTTGTGTTCTGAGCGGTGTTCAGATTGCTTTAATCTTTCTGCTTCTAGGAGTCAGGTTACAATTCCTCATTATGTAGATTTATCTATCATGCTTCTTGGTTACCCTTTACTTTTTATATTTCAAGGTGAAATTATTTGATTCATGAATGTTTTAGCGTATGTATGGATGTTTCCTTTTTAAAAACATGTCATGTCTACTTTTCTGCTATGAACTTAGCTACCATCTTTCTTTGGTTTATTGCTCCACTGGGGTATCTTTTCCAGCCCTTGATTTTCAACCCTTCTGTGTCATTTTGGAATAATATGTAAGTCCTCTTTGACTTATTTTGTTTTTCAAAAAACACAAAGAGCTTTAATATCCTTCAGTAATAAACCCAGCTCAAGGCACACAGATAACGGGAACTATCCTCAGAATGAGGTTCTTCAAATACTTTCAACAACTTGAAAATCTATAGGAATTATAGAAACAAAATTAGTTCCCTTCTTTATTTGCCCATCTGGACTCAGGAGTTTTTGAAAGCTGGAGATGCTGCCTTATTTTCTTTCCCATCTTTCAAGGAAGCCTGGAAAACAGCTCTGGGATGCTCAGCCCTAAAGATCATTTCCCCAATACGGAAGGCAATAATGGTGTAACAGCTCTCCACGCCCTTCAGGGAGTGTTATGTTTAGAAGAGAAAACATCCCTAAAAGCATTCGTGAGAGATGACTGAGTGTTTTTATCATCAGTGATAGGGACTTTTCCCCCATAAATATGTGGCATTCAATAACACAATCTCCCTTCCCAGCTACATGCAGGCGTCCTTCAAAGCCACTCTCCCTCCAACCACGTGACCATTCAGCAGAGAAAAATCAGCCCGTTTACATAACAGCTGTTAGAGCGAGCGTTGACATATTACTTCAGGCCTTCCGTCTATAATGGGTTTTTCAAATGTGTTGCCATGTTCAGTTGATTAGTTGTGGGTGATCTGAAATGTCAAACTATTAGCCTTGACAACTACTGCCAAGGTTACTATCTTTGGAAAATATCTTTTTAATAATATAACTGTTTGTAAGTGGAAAAGGTGATGCTCAAAATACAAAGTAACAATAAGTGTGGATTACCGAACCATGGATGGCTTTGGTTTTTCATTCTCCTTGGTGATACATGGTCTGGGGACTTCTTTTTAATGGGCAAGCACCATCGCCCCCCCACCCAGGTTTTTGGGAGCTACATGGATGTGGGTTTCAAGATAGGAAACAGAAGGTAGGAAAGAGAGGGAGACTGACAGAGATGAAAACTTTCAGTTGAAGAGTTCTTCCAGCTCTGGTGGGGAAGATGTCAGAGAGTCACTTCAAAACCTGCCCACATGAGGGTTTATGAGTCTAAGATTTGTTATGGGGGAGGCCTGAAGGTCCGAATTTGCACATCTCAATCATCAAGATGGTCCTGGCAGTTAGGAAATGCAGGAGGGGGTCAAATCACTTGTTGGCCCCTTCTCCTTTTTAGTCCTCTGTGCTCCCGGTATGCCATCACCAAAAGGCACCTGGTGTTTTTACCAATTTCTTCTAATTAGTGATATTCCTACAGACAATTCTGTCCTGCCCCTTTCTTCCGCACATAAATTACACTTCATCACTTCCCCCTTCTGCTCCATTCTTATGCTAGCCAGCATGGCGGGCATTCTCAATAAGCGGGCCACTAGATGTGTTCCCACTAAGTAAGGCACTTTCCAGAGTGAAAGGGATGACATAACAGCGTCTTTTCCCCTCCTGGGAAAGATGATCCAGAGCTTTCTGGAAATTACACTTCAGTCCAGAGATGTTCATTAAGCTGGGAAATACTGGAAGAACAAACCAACGAGCACCTGCCTTCTATTATCAGAGTGATGGTGATACTTACTCAGTGCAAGAAACTGAAGCCCACAACCAAACTTCCCCAGGACGTCATAGGCCAGTACTGGGACTGACCCCACACACTCAAGGTTCCAGCAAAAGGGAAAAAAACCTAAGCACATATTATGGTGTTTTCATGTTAACAAGCGCTGAGAAACGGATGTTTTCTTTTTCTTAGTTTTCACAACAAAACCAGTTGAACTCTTCCACAGAAATCTATATTATTCAGGGGGTGAATTGGGGAAAGAGTTTATACAGAGAGGATGAAATAGGCATTCTATAAAGTAAAAAATAGGACGAACAGTGTGTCTTTTCTGCACCATTTTTTTTAGAGCAGTTGTTCTACAACTATAACTAAAATACCTTAATACCAATTCAGATTAATAGTGGAGTTTTCAGGCACTGTGTCAGGATGGTGGGGAAGATGTTTGAGCAAATGTTTTCTTTTATAGTTTAAAGGACCCTAAAGAAAGCAGCCAGCTCTTGAGGAAGGCTGAAACTTCAATGAGCACTCAAAGGCAACTGGTCTTTCAAATCTGTCTCCCACCTCACCTTCCCACCCCCAAATACCTGGGGGTATAAAAAAGTGACTTTGATGGAATATTTTTTCCTGTATGATATATGCAAATTTCAAAATGTTAGAGATTTTGTTAGAGATTTTAGTTAAAACAGGTGCATGGGTAAAATTTGAAGAATATTGACTTATACCGAATGAGGTCCAAAGATCACCAAACACATTGTAGAGGAGTTTAATTTTAAACATGTATTTTTATTTGTTCCTAAAGCAGGGATCTTGACTTCATTTTATTGAAAATAGTCTCAAAATAATGTCTTAAATGCACAAAATACAGAGAATGGTAAAGAGAACCAATATCTGGCAATATAGTTACTGAAGTATTAAAAAATAAATGTATGGTCTGACATAGCGTAATTCTTTATTAGTGCATTAAATACAGATCTAGAGATAAAGTAAGTTATATCCATAATTTTGTGGTGGTGATGAGCATAAATGCTGGTTTAATGTCTCCCCAACAGCCACAGTGGGATATGAAAATGTCTGATATCTCTTGATGACAGTCACAGGCACTGTTGATACTATTGCAGTTTGTTGTTTCCATTTATAATTCAAGGGAATGCTAAATTTCAGTCACAGGATTTTGAAAATAGTGATAGAATTTTTTTTTTCTCATTCAAGTTCACAGATTCTCTGAATTCCAGCCATGGACCTCTTTAACAGCTAATACATTCCAGATTAAAACCCACTGTTGTTCTTATAAGGCAATATTTACTGTGCTAATGACCTGCCTTTATATTTAAAGGCATCACAAACTTACTTATTCCACAGCACAAGTGTAAGCCCCCCGCCCCAAGGCCTACGGAGGCCATCTTGGAAACGCTGCTCTCCCCAGTCTTGATCCCACAGTGGGGTAATAGTGTCTGTCCACTCACAAAGGATGACAACACATCCCCATGGCATAGCCATCTCACCAGTTGGAAATATTTGGAAAGCTTAATAATTTCATCATAGCAATGAAATAAAACAACGTTTTTCACATACATAGTTCCTTCTGGAGTAACTGTTGAGCCTGGAAATTTCAAAATTTCCAAACTCTGATCAGAAGGTCTGGCAGAACAGTCTTTCTGGATGTTGAGGTTTTGAAAGAAGAAAAATAAACGGTATTTTCTGAGTAAAAATTTGTTCTACTCAAAAAAAATATTTAAGAGTGAGAAAGGGAAAGGGAGAGAGAGAGGGGCAGAGGAAAAGGGAAAGAGAGAATCCCAAGCAGGCTCCACATCCAGTATGGAGCAGGACACCAGGCTCGATCCCACAATCCTGAGATCATGATCTGAGCCAGAATCAAGAGTTGAATGCCCAACTGACTGAACCACCTAACTCCTCTCAAAAAATTGTTTTTACTTAATATCATTAAGGAAATAAACAGAGTAAACTATCTTGAGAGATGATGTAATAAGGTGCAAAGTGTCTTTAGGGTCAAACAGATCTGGGTTCAAATTCCAGTCAAATATTTAGTAAGTAGGACCCTAAGGAAGTATCTAATCTCATTGAGCCTCAGTTGCCACAGAAATAAAAAGTAGGTAATAGCCCATATTTCTGAGCTGCACTGGTGGATGAAATGAAGCCATGAGATGCTGCACACACTCAGAAGGGCACCTTAAATATAGTGCCCAGTAAAGCAAGTGCTGTTCTTTCTCTCCAAAATCATCATTCTTGCCACCTACTTCCCTTTCTGGTAGATGGCTCCTTCTAGAAACTGTACCATGCTCAGTTTCCTCATCTGAGAAATGCTGTGCTCTGCTCTTGAGATTTTATATGACAACCTGAATTTGAAAATATATTTTTATAGCACATAACGACTCCCCAGTAAAGAATAAAGGTTAAGTTTCTGGCATAGTGAAACAATCCTGAATAGGAGAGGGAGAATCAGGGCAAGCAACTGTTAAAAAACAAAAAAAGATTCTGTTGGTGGTCCAGTAACAGAACTGCAAGGATATAAATCAGATAAATCTCAACATCAAACTAATAGGGTATTATTCTGCTTTTCATAGGAACAGCTCTATTGATTCAAATATGGAAGAATACTGTGTAAATTGCTGTGTTTTTCTTCATTTTTATTTTAGTCTGGCAAAATCAATTCTTTGAAACATTGTGCACTTGAAGCTAATATAACACTGTATGTTAATTGTACTGGAACTTAAAAAGCTAAATAACTAAAAAGGTTTTTAAATCCATTATATGGTGAGATGTGAGAGCATTGTAAGAGAAAGAACTTCTTGAAGAGATGAAAAGTGATAAGCATTGTCATCAGAGAGTTAATTTTGACAATGAGGACATATACCTTGCAGAGAAGCTTAGAGTTTCTTGAGCTATCTACTCTCCTCTCAAAATGTGAACTAACACATAATTTCCCCATAGATGTGCTAATTTCAGATGAAAATCTTTGGGATCTTGGAATTCCCATCAAGAACCAAAGTGCCTGCCCCATAATGCTTCCAAAGAAAGGATTCCCTTCTAGATTTTCAGACCGAGAGCTTAATTTTTGAAATCATCTATATTTGTTGAGAGGAAATATTTGGGACATTGCTATTGCTTTTTTCCTATTGATTAATTTAGGTTTACTTATGTAAAATAAGTCAATGAAATTGAGGCATTTTAAATCAACATTCAGTTACCTTTAGTTTGGCTTTTTACCATGTTAACTGCTGTTTCTAGAAGTTTAATATTTAATTTACCCAGAATCTTCTGAACACACTAAATTACATACTGAATTTCTACCATCTTACCTTTAATATCCTGCCCACATATAGAAACTGATCAAGGATCAATGAAAGATCAAGATCATTAATAACCATGTAAGGAACAGTTACTTGTTGGTCACTTGTTGTCTTCCAACTTCTTAACCTTTATATAGGCACTGAGGGATACGTGAGAGATAAAGTACAACAAGAATATAATCCTACGGGGCACCTGCGTGGCTCAGTTGGTTAAGCCATTCCCTTCAGTTCAGGTCATGATCCTGGAGTCCCGGGATAGGGTCCTGCCTCTGGCTCCCAGCTCCGCGGGCAGTCTGCTTCTCCCTCTGACATTCTCCCTTCTCATTCTCTCTCTCTCTCTCTCTCTCTCTCTCTCTCTCTCTCTCTCTCTCTCTCAACAAATAAAATATTTTTAAAAAGAATATAATCCTAGTTACTGATTATTGAGTATTTATTACATGCTAGACACTACACTATTGCTCATGTTGTACAGTCATTGATTTCTTATTCCTCCTCTGGGAGCTAAGTATTTCCATTTTAGACATGAGGACACTTAGATTCATAGATGTGAGGGAATTTCTAAGCTCCCACAGCTGGTAAGTGGCAGAGCTGGGTTTGAACCCATGCCCTTGGCTGCAGAGCCTCATGTAACCTCTGAAGAAATTCAGACACAGCCTGGGGAATAAAAACTTGTGCACACAGGCTGGTTGTGTAACCCGCTTGGAAAACACTCAGAGGCTGTCTGGAGGTACAGAAGATACATTGGCTGTGAAATAAGCAGATCTGTTTATGGTTTCACTTCCAGAATCATTTCAACAGGATTTTAAAGCTCAAGCTTCTCACGTTCTACTGAGTCCCAGGGGTCAGAGGTAACCGGATGTCCATATTTGAATTGTACTACTTTATTAGAGGCAGTTTTTCCCATTTAGACCATAACAAACAGGCTTGAAAATTTCCAAAAGTGACGATGCTCCGTTTTGTACTCAGACTGACTTCTAAGGATATTCTAGGGAATCACTCAACTCTTACAGCATCTTGATGAAAAGATAATGGTATATCCATTGGGTATATTTTAGCGTGCCATGGGTGAAAACTGAAGGCATAGAAAGGCTAATAACATTATCTAGGGTTTAACTGCAAATCAAATGAAATTATAGGTGTGAAAGAGTTTTGCAGGAGTGCAGAGCACTATCCAGATATAGGGCATCGTTATGAAGAGTGCTGGTACTCCATGATGTCTGGACCACCTCACTCCAAGTATGTTTTGTGACTCTAACCTGGGGCATCCTCCACTAAGCCTGATTTTTAAACTCCATTCACTCATTTAACAAATGCTCATGTGCTGGATACCGTGCTCTTGAACTAGGAGCCAGAGGGTATGGTGGAAAACGGAGCGAAAGCACCAGAGACTGGCTTTTCTAAACGTTGGCCAAAAAGGGAATTCAGAGCGCTGGGAGCTATATACTAAGGAATATGCTGACCTGAGAAACCCTTGCTCCTGTTCACATATACCATACATTCAATAAACAAGTATTAATTCACTGATGGGCTGAACCAGAGTCCCCGCAGCAAGTTGAGAGAGTTAGCTAACTTAAAAAGATGCAAGATGAAGTTCTGGCCATAAATCACCACGGGGTTTCTGTGGCAGGGTGCCAAGGGGCTACTTTATTAAAAATATTTTTGCGGGGCACCTGGGTGGCTAAGTCATTAGGCATCTGACTTGGGCTCAGGTCATGATCCTGGAGTACCGGGATCGAGCCCCGCATGGGGCTCCCTGCTCGGCGGGAAGACTGCTTCTCCCTCTCTCACTCCCCCCACTTGTGTTCCCTCTCTCGCTGTGTTTCTCTCTGTCAAATAAATAAAATAAAATCATGTATATATATATATATATATTTGCCAAATGTTTTCTTTTCAACTCTTCCCTGGCAAGCAATGACTACGTGGTTCATAGACACACATGTTTGGAATCCAGTTTTTCCCTTTTAAGTATTTGAGTGAGTTCTGTTTTGTTTTGATTTAAAAAGCAACCCACCCCTATGTCGTCATCCAGCCGGAAATGCAGGATTGTGTCTCTTGGAGCCTGAACTCACAGTGGAACAGCTGGGCCTCGCCTCACAACCACAAAGCCCATCCAAGCTCCAACATCTCCACCTTCAGGAAATCATGCAAAGCTCACCTCAGGGCCCAGCCCTGTTTGGATATCGGGCCAAAGAGGACACCTTACCGCGACCTCACCTGCAAGCCCTTTTTCCTTTTTCCACCCCAGGCCCTCAGATCGATCTCTCCACATAAAAACAGCCTGATTCTTAAGTCTGGTCTTAAGCTATGTACTTCCCCTAGACATTAGAAGATGAAGGGAAGAAAGAACATTGTACCCTTCTCCTCTGCTGAAGAACCAGCCTCTTTTAAGTGTCTCTCCAGACCATGCAGCCGACACTCAAAACCTGATTCAGAGCCAGATCTCTAATTGCAATTCTAGAAGGGAAAAAATAGAGCAAAATAAAGATTCGAGGATTCCACACGTTTCTCTGACCGCGTCAAAAATATTGGCTAGAGATTCAGAGAATCGTGAAGTTAACAGTTGAACAATCCCGGAGGAACTCAGGCCAGCACTGAGGTATTCCAACAATGCATTTTTCTTTCTGTCCTTTAACCATGGTCTACTGGCTTCAGCTAAACCAATGAGGGATTCTACCCTGACACTCTCCACCAACATCAGAGAACAAGGACCACCTTGATCATGGTCCCACTGCTTGTGGGGCCCTATGCCTACCCCCAGTGGTTATTCTAGACCAGTGCTGTCCAAGAGAACAGCATGTGATGATGGACATGCTCTTTATTGGCTCGGTCCACTGCAGTAGCCCCTGAAAACATGCGGCCCTTGGAGCATTTGAAAAGTGACTAGTAGGACTGAGAACTGAATTTCTAATGTTCTTTCATTTTAATTAATTTAAATCTCAGTAGACACTCAAAAGCAGTGGCTGTCGCCTTGGCCGACTCACTGATGTGAAGGCACAGACAGAATCAGGAGTGTGCCCCAGGAGAGACTGGGGTGGATTCTACCAGCTGTAGCGAAACACACTTCTTCCTCCCTGCCTTCTCTTTGCTTCCATATGTTTTATATACTGACATACTCTATAAATGTGCCCCCACTCCACTAAACACCAGTTTCAACAGAGGTAGGCTAACATCGCAGGGAGAATCTTGGGGCTCACAGTTAAAATCTTTTCAGAAGTCATGTTTTGTTTCCATGTCTCCTATATTATCTAACTAGAATCAAGCTACCTAACACTTCATGAGATAAGTCATCCTTTGGTTTTTGTTATCTGGGTAGAATGATCTCCAGTAGCTTTGCAGCCCAGGGCTCTTGTAGGGGATATAGGTATAGCACTTACCTGTGGTGTCCTCCTCCAATGAGATTCCCACAGCCCCTCCTAGACCTGATGAATCAGAATATGTAGAGGTGGAAACCCTCAATCTTTACATTTTATGAGCTCTCTGGTGCCACAGTCACCACACGCTTGTACTTGGGTCAGCCTTGAACATTGGGCATGACATTATCAACAGAGATGGTGTCTCCACTCTAGAGGGTCTACGCAGAAAGGAATTTCAGTGGTGTCCTGTAGATAGGCACTGTTGTTGTTCCACGGAAGGAAAGCATCCTTCAACTTAAACTCTTCTCAGGGAGAAGTTCTTTCTCCCTAAGGAATTTGGAAACCCCAACTCTTCCATTGCAGTATGGCAGAAAGCCTGCATAGCCAACGAGGGAACACAGACAAATGTTCAGGGCCCAGGTTAGAAGGTGGGAGAAAGTAGATCAGCATCCTGAGTTGTCATTCTCAGGGTTCTCAGCTGGCATGGAAAGCTGACCGTACTTACAACATCAGGAGCATGGACAGGAGAGAGTGAGAATGGCCCTGACCTTCAGAAGACATCAGGAGAAGAAGAATTCCCCATTGACCTCTGCAATTTCTCCAATTTTTTTGTAAGAAGGAACTAATAGTTCACATCAAAATCTTTTACCTGGTTATATTTCTATTTTGGTTTCTGTATGGTAAAATGTACATTGTTCTAACTCTCTGTGTGTGGGTCCAATCATTGATACATTCATTTTTCATCTTCATAAAAACTTTAAGTTAATGAACCTTGCAAAAGTGTCATGTGTGGCCACCCAGATCGAATGGGCCATGCTTGATTGTGTAGTCGGCATCCTGGAGTGTAGAGAAAACTAGGCAAGCAACTGCTCATATGGAACTGTGCCTTATGTAGGCTCATTTCTATCAGGTCATTTGAAGGCATGATATTCAAACGTTGAGAATGAAATAGCAAAAAAATAATGCCTTTATTTTTGAATGTGTCTTTCCCATCCTTTCTATTATATTTCTTTTTAAAAAAGATTTTATGTATTTACTTATTTGACTGAGAGAGAGAAAGAGAAGGAAAAGCAGACCCACACTGAGTGGAGAGCCTGATGCGGGACTTGATCCCAGGACCCTAGGATCATGACCTGAGCCAAAGGCAGACACCCAACCAACTGAGCCACCCAGGCATCCCTTCCATGATATTTCTATGTCAAAGACTAAAATATTTGCCCAAACTGTGCTGGCTCCATCTTTTCCCTTCTCTTCAAGAAATGTCTTGGATGGTGGGAGCTTTCCAGGATGGATAAGGAGAAAATGCGTGACGTCAGCCACATGGGGGGATAGGTAAGTGGGCAAACAAACCGATTAGATGAGGCAGTGCAGAAAGCCATGTCTATTTGTTTTGGATTTCCCTTGGTGTGTAAGAACTGAGACTGAAATCAATACGTGTGTCATTTCCCTGGAATGTGGGGGGATATTAGGGACTCAATCTCCTGATCCTATCGAGTGCTCTGTGACTCAAGGGCTTTCTCCTTATTCCTCCACTAGAAATGTCTTGGGGTTTTCTGGAAGTGGTGACCTGAAACCCAAAAGGGCTTCCCTTTCACTGTGACTCTGACCTTTTGAAGAAGGTAGCCACAGAAGAGATGGAGATGTGGGCAAAACCAATGAGACACATGCACTGTTTCCTCACTGACGGCACACGACGGCACACTAACGTGCTCATAGTGATCCCGTGTGCTTCTGTTTTCTGCCGCTGGACATTTCTGTCCTTGCCATACTATGCTTCTATGCCTCTGTTATTCGATGCATCTGCTCAGACAAGTTTGCTATCATTTATCTCACTTACAGTAACACCAAGAACACCATTAGTGTTGCTGAGAATTACCTCAGCTCCATGAAGATGCCTTAATAGTTTTGAAGGAAAGTCACCCAAATTACAGTGTAGGGGGGAGAGAGTTCACACCAGTCTATAAATGTGAAGATCCTCCAGCATTGTGCTGCATTCTTTTTTTTATTCGTTTTCCCTGGAGTAGGTTAAACCTCTTGAATTAAGATCTATGCTCCGATGCCAATGGGAATGGAGTGTGTACCGAATCGGGTAGGTTTCCTTGGATGTGTTTACTGCTGAAGTACCATTTCTGCCTTCATCTCTTTCATTGCCTTTTCGAGCTCTCAGAAAAGAGTCTGGTATTTACAATTATTCTATCATTTCCCCCAAGTGAGTGGTAGGAATCTGCTGGGAGACATAGCAAGTTTCCTCTTTCTTTCACTCTTTTAAGTTATTGCTCTGGCTAATTTGTTAAATAACGGTTCTGGAAGCTTTAGTTGGTTTCTGATCTTTTTAAAAAAACAATGAAGAGATGGGACATAATTGCCTTTAGCTTCAACAGTAAAAAGAACTTGCATTACTTTTAGGATTCTAAACCTAGGTCCAGCCTGAGAGGGAAACCGTTCCCTCCTGAATGGTGGAGGCAGGAGAGAGAAGAACCACAGCCAGGACTGCTCTCTCCGCCATGACTGCGCGCGCGCGCCCCCTGCTGGCGCAGAGTATGGTGACAGCTGTGGAGGAATTGGGGTTTTTTTTATTTTTTCATTTTTCATTTGACAGATAAGCAAATATTTTATTTTTTATTTGCTAACATATAATGTATTATTTGTTTCAGGGGTACATGTGAGAGAATCGTCAGTCTTACACAGTTCACAGCACTCGCTATAGGCCAGACCCTCCCCAGTGTCCATTCCCCAGCCACCGCATCAATCACCCCTCCTCCCTTCCAGCAACCCTCAGTTTGTTTCCTAAGATTAAGAGTCTCTTATGGTCCGTCTCCCTCCCTGGTCCCATCTTGTTTCATTTTTACCTCTCTTTCCCCCACCCCAACCCTGCCTCTCAAGGAATCGGTCTTATTTTAGTATTTATTATAACTGGCTCCAAGCAGGACACTTGGTCCTGGAGGATGTAGCAGAGTGTGTGTGTGTGTGTGTGTGTGTGTGTGTGTGTGTGTGTGTGTGTGTGTGTGTGTGTGTGTGTGTGTGTGTGTGTGTGTGTGTGTGTGTGTGTGTGTG